>WNWU01000053.1:6825144-6839153 GCA_012654045.1 Ptyas mucosa | reverse complement strand
ATTCTATCAAATTACCTTCAGCAGAGCAACTTTCCCTAAATTTACAGTTTCTAGATGTGTTGGGCTTTAAGTCTCCTAAACCCCCACCCAATTTGGTCAACAATTAGGGGTGGTGAGCAGACGTTCAATACATGTGGAGCGAACCAAATTGGGAAAGGCTATTAGGAAGAACTGATAATGTTGGCAGAATTGTAGCATTTTTGAGCATGCTTAATTTTTTAAAAGAGAGAATAATTTGCAGAATGCCCACTTTGCTGCACAATTTTTAAATGGGCAGAGTAAATGGCACAAAGCTATAGTATCAATTTGGAAAAGTTTTAACTTTATTGTAAATGGTTTTAAACATTAGCCTCTGTATCTCATCTCTGTCACATGCTTCGAGAGAAGCAAATGGAATAGAAACCAAAAGGTAGAAAAAGATATCTACCCCCTTTTCATGATTTTGAGAATCATCCAGTTTTTTCAGCAAGTTACTCACAACTTCTCTGTAATCACATGAATGCACATCTCTAATTTCATTTGAAATCTGATTATTATAACTGTAGTAATGTGCTCACTGCACAAACAAAAGGCTGGTATCACACTGTGTACTAGAGGTTGCATTTTGTTCATTAAGCTTGGAGAACTCAAATCACATGAATGCGCATCTCTAATTTCATTTGAAATCTGATTACTATAACTGTAGTAATGTGCTCGCTGCACAAACAAAAGGCTGGTATCACACTGTGTACTAGAGGTTGCATTTTGTTCATTAAGCTTGGAGAACTCAAATCAGAGAGCTTCTGTAAAACTGCCAGCTAATGTGCCAATGCTAATCTAGCAGTAATATTGCTGTAGCTCTATCATGTGAGGTTGTTCAGGCACAAGGACCAGATAATTTGGCTCCAGGAGTATGTTGCCAATTTGGGAACAATAGCCTGTCCAGTCACAGAAATTGGAGTGAAGGGGCATGTGTATGTGAGAAAAGTCTTTACTTACGTAATGGTCCTGGAAAACAAAGGGATCCTGTTTCTATCAATTAATTAGGATAGAGCTGGAAGGAACTTGGAGATCTTCTAGTTCAACCCCCTGCTCAAGCAGGAGACCTTATACCCGTGATGGTGAACCTATGGCATGTGTGCCAGAAGTGGCACACAGAGCCATCTCTCTGGGCACACCAGCTGTCGCCCTTTGCTCTTCTGAGTTCCGGCGTGCAGAAGCAGCAGAAATTGGAAGAGCAGCTCCCTGGCACACACACATGCTCCGGGAAGCTAAGCTTCCAATTTCTGACACACGCATAATTGCCGGGCAGCTATACATGCATGCCCTCCAGAAACCGGAAGACCAGGTGACTGGCACACATGTGCCCTCCAGAAACTCAGCTTCCCGGCACACACATGTGTGATGGGGAACTGCTCTTCCAGTTTCCGGTGCTCCCCAAGGCATACACGCACTCCCCTGTGAGCATGCTTGCTCCCAGTTCGGCACTTGGTGCCGAAATGGTTCATCAAGACTGCCTTATATTATTTCAGACAAATGTCTCTTCTTAAAAACCTCCAGTGATAAAGCACCTACAACTTCTGACAACAAGCTGATTAATTGTCCAGTAATTAATTGTCCTCATTGTTAGGAAGTTTCTCCTTAGTTTCAGGTTGCTTCTCTCCTTGATCAGTTTCCATCCATTGTTTCTTGTCCTGCCTTCAGGTGCTTTGGTAAATAAGTTGACCCACCTCGTCTTTGTGGCAACCTCTCAAATACTGGAATTCATCCCTAGTCCTTCTTTTCTCTAGACTACTTTTTTACTGTTCATTTTGTGAACTGCCCAGAGTTGTAGTCTAAGATACTCATCTCTGGCCACACAAATCAATCAATCAATCTGCAACCAAATTACTTGAAAGATTGATTAACATCGATGGGTGACAAATTCTGAATTTGCATTTTTTGGGGTCTTCCTCAAGCATTTCCCCATTTCACATCCATTATGGAGGATTGTGATGTCATTGTCTTTGTGCCTGCAGATATGGCCAAGCCACTGTTAAGTGGATCCTTCATACTCTTTGCTGCATTGTCTTACTACAACTTCATGCCTGTAATGTTTAGGCAACCTTTTTTTTGAATTAGAAAGGGCAAGAAGTATAGATTCAATACCTTTCTTTATTTTCACAAGTTTATATTTCAATGCTAGAACACTTCTTCCATCTTGAAGGTTTTTTTCTATCCATTACAGCTCTAGTGGGCTCAGTGTATTGTTGTACTATACCAGCCTGAATTAGCTCCTATTAATCTTGGCTCTCCTTCTTAAAATCCTTAGAATCCATTTTTCTTTTGTTCCTAAATATTGTCGTTCAAAAAGCCATCTCTATCTTTTTTTTTTTTTCTCAACAAAATACATAGGGTTAGTCTTTTCTTTGAACATTCTTTGGCACAGAACGTTTTATTCTTTTGAGTGCTTTTATATCACATTCAGGAAGAATGTCTTGCAAGGTTCGGATCTTGAATTTTATGGGATTCCTTGACATGAGTTCCCAACAGTAAAATTAAAGTGGGGAAGCATTCTTAAGGAATACAGACATTAGAGAGGAAAGGAAAACATAAGCTTAAACTTTAAATGACATGCCAGATCTGAAATCAAAAGAACAGGCACAGTTTAGAACCAAAAGTGGGAGAGACCATAATTTTTTTTAAAAAAAAACCCTAATGTAATGCAGTGAAAATATAAGCGAAATTCAATTAAAACAATTAATTGCAGCTCATATGACTACTCCCTACGTACTTAATAATTTACCTCTCCTGTTATGTTAAAAGTTACAATTTGGCAGGAACTTTGGAATAGCTTTAATAGCTTCAGGTTATAAACCTCTGCTGTTCAGAAATAAATCTGCTTCCTACTCTACAAGCTGAGAGTCGGTTTGGTGCAATGGTTAAGGCACCAGGCTAGAAACTGTGAGACTGTGAGTTTTAGTCCCATTTTAGCTGCATTGCCAGCTGGGTAACCTTGGGTCAGTCACTCATTTTCAGCCCTAGGAAGGAGGCAATGGTAAGGCACTTCTGAAAACCCTTGCCAAAAAAATCTGCAGGGACTTGTCCAGCCAGGTGCCAGGAAGTATACACACATAACCATAACTTGGAGGCACGTACACGTACCCACTCTACTAGTCATATTCCCTTATCTTCTGAAGCTCTAATGTGGCTCATGAAATTGTGGTGTGAAACAACTTACTGGATCAGTTAATACATTTTCTGGTCTACTCTCATGACAGATAGAAGGAATTTGGCATCCCATGTCTAATTATCATGCTCTTCCACCTTCTTAGCTGCTTCCCCTAGGCCAGTGATGGCTAACCTTTCTGCCATCGCGTGCCAGGAGAGGGGGGGCGGGGGCAGGTCATGCGTGCACGTGCCCACACACATGCACGCGCAACCCCCTCCCCCCCACTCCTGGCACATGAGGGCCTGGTAGGCCCGTTTTTCTTTCTTACCTGGCTCCAGATCCTGCCTATTTATCTGGGAAGAGCGAAAAAAGCCTTTCCCACTCCCTTGGAGGCCCTACGGAGGCTGAAAGGGCCCATTTCCTGATTCCCGGTAGGACAGGAAGTGACGTTTTTTGCGGTCCCCAGCCTCCAGAACCTCTCTAGGAGTCTCTAGGAGCCTCTCTAGGAATCTCTAGGAGCCTCTCTAGGAGTCTTTGGAGGCCAGGGACAGCAAAAAACGTCACTTCCTGTCCCACCGGGAGTCAGGAAATGGGCCCTTTCAGCCTCCGTAGGGCCTCCAAGGGAGTGGGAAAAGCTGTTTTCGCCCTTCCCAGATAAATAGGCAGGATCTGGAGCCAGGTAAGAAAGAAAAACGGGCCTTCCCCACCCACCCCGTCCCTCCAGAGGCAGGAAACAGCCTGTTTCGCTACTTCTGGTGGGCCTAGAAGGCCCGAAAATCAGCTGACCTGGCGTGCCCACTAATATGGCTCCGCGTGCCACCTGTGGCACGCGTGCCATAGGTTCGCCATCACGGCCCTAGGCACATCAGCTGTATCCCCCCCGCCCCCAAATAAGCAAGGATGCCATCTTCTCTGAAATGATATCTTTCTAACAGCAGTAGCTAAGACCCAGACATGAAGAGAGAAGAAGGAAAAGAACAGAATAATTCATCCATCTTCCTAGGTGTGTTTTACATATTAAGATTTTATTGCGCTGTGAATGTACACATTTATCAGTTTTGATTGAGATGCCATTAAGAGTAAAGAAAACAATGAAAGAAAAGGCATGATTGTTATTATTCTTTCATCTACTAAAATAAACTAAAATGATACAGCAAGAGTGCCAGTTAAATAAAAAGTAAACTTTTGAGTCTTCCAACACAGTGGACAAAAACAATTTGTATCAGGATCAGACCAATGAGAGGAAGAGACATGAAGCTGATTCCCTTCTCTTGGCAATCAGACCCAATAATGCTGCTTACATGCTACTATTAGCAGTGGAAAAAAACATCATACTTGGAAGATATAGGGATGAAGCACTTTGCTCCCATTTGCATTTGTATAGGTAAAGGATCCCCTCGCACATATGTGCTAGTCATTCCTGACTAGGGGGTTGTGCTCATCTCCGTTTCAAAACTGAAGAGCCAGCGCTGTCTGAAGTCATCTCCGTGGTCATGTGGCTGGCATGACTAAACACCAAAGGTGCACGGAACGCTGTTACCTTCCCACCAAAGGTGGTCCCTATTTTTCTACTTGCATTTTTTACATACTTTTGAACTGCTAAGTTGGCAGAAGCTGGGACAAATAACGGGAGCTCACCCCGTTACGCGGCACTAGGGATTCAAACCGCTGAACTGCTGACCTTTCGATTGACAAGCTCAGCATCTTAGCCACTGAGCCACCAGGTCCCTCCTTGCATATTTGTATACGCAAATACAAATGTTCAGAATGGGACAACTTGCCACAGCCAACTCGCTGTGGCCAACTCGCCATGGTCAACTTGCCGCAGGACAGCTCACTGCAGGACAATTTAACAGTGTAATTTAATTATTTAAAATAAATAAAAAATATTTTAATTTTTATCATTCAGATTTCATTCTGTCCTTCCTTTTGCATCCCTTTTTAAACAATTCCACTATTTCTTTGATATTAGTGTAACTCTTGTCCCACAGTGAATTTTTCTCACGGTGAATTGGCCATGGCAAGTTGCCCATGGCAAATTGTGATAGACCCCAGGAGCAGAATCTCAAAAGTCCCAAGCCCTGGTCCTTTTGTATGTGTGGTAATATAAGATGCACGTACAAAATGGCAAGGGTTTGGCCCATTGTTGCCATTGGGACTTTTGTGATTCTGCTCCTGAGCCGAAACCCAGTGTCAGAGATGGGCAAATATATTTTTTCACTGTTAATCTCTAATATAGTCTCTCTCACATACACAAACCTCCTACTCTTCTCAGCCCCTTCTAAGAACTTCAACTGAAATACTGTAGATTTGGTTCATGAAACCTGGCTCAACCAAACCATCCCTTTCCTGCCCCACCCATGCTTTTGCTGAAGTTGAAAACTACCAGGTAGGACTTAACCACACTTAAACTATTAATATGGGATTGGGGGCTGTTGATAAAAATAAGGAAGTTAACTGCAAACATCAAAGCTGTACAGACTAAGGACAAAAAGTGTGCTGATTTTCATGAGCCTAGGTAAACAAAAAGAGGGATGAGATCAATTATTTTTCAAAGCTTCAATATGCTTAAGTGAATACAGGAATAAACACGTCCTTGTACTCTGTAAACTGCAGTGAGGCTGATTTGCTTACTATAACTTCATCAAGGACAAAATATAAAGAGGGGAGATAAGTGAATCAGCTTGCCTTGTAGGATAAAATGATCCTGAAATGACTGCTGTGGCAGGAGGCAGATAATAAAGGAAGTGTAAGAGTAGATGGCCTCTGAATGACCAAATTCCAAGAGACGGCCAGCCTGCCCCACAATTCAATTTGTAATTAACCTATTAAAAAGGATTAATTATGAGAACAACCTCAGAATGCCTGAAATTAATCATAAGAAACAACAGATCAATTATGGATCAGCTGTATTGCTGAGCCCTAAACTAAAATCACTTTGCATTAGTGTCTTCCTTCAGTGTAATTACGTGGGATGCGGTGGCTCAGTGGCTAAGATGCTGAGCCTGTCGATCGAAAGGTCAGCGGTTCGAATCCCTAGTGCCATGTAATGGGGTGAGCTCCCGTTACTTGTCCCAGCTTCTGCCAATCTAGCAATTCGAAAGCACGTAAAAAATGCAAGTAGAAAAAATAGGGACCACCTTTGGTGGGAAGGTAACAGCATTCCGTGTGCCTTTGCCATTTAGTCATGCTGGCCACATGATCACGAAGATGTCTTCGGACAGCGCTGGCTCTTCAGCTTTGAAACGGAAATGAGCACTGCCCCCTAGAGTCAGGAATGACTAGCACATACCGGTATGTGTGAGGGGAACCTTTACCTTTACCTCAGTGTAATTGAAACTTGGCATTGGTGCAGTACCACTTTCTATTGTGTTTGTATGCATATAAGTTTGAAAGGAGTAGCTTTGGGGAAGGAGGAGGTAGAAGAGGGTTGTAATTTTCATTAGGTTAACTCATTCTTGGGGGAAAAAAAAACCAGTGCGTGTATTGTTCTGGCTTGTTCAAGATTGATAATGTGTCTCATTAAGAATCCTTGTTAATCACCTAATATGTAATATTTTTTTCAGGGATGGCCAACTCACAGCTAATTAGCTCAATCTCGTTCTCAAAACATTCTTTTTCTGGTTCTTGATAGACTTCCCAGCTTTTAAGTAGAATATATTAAAATGTTTTCTTGTCTTAGGTGCTTAACTTTCAAGTTACAAGAAGCAGAAGCAGTCCAGATGTTCATATTAAGTGTGTCTTTTCAGCCTTGCAAAGGTAATATATGAAATGCTGTCTCTGAATGTATAAAGTCCATACCTGTGAAATACTTACTGTAGCATGGTAAGCATGTAAGATAGTCAATTTCTATGGCAAAATATATCTTTCTACTTTCCTGAATCCTTCCCTAATTACAGACATTTTTGATCTTTGCTCTCCTGATTGGTATGATCAACTTGCCTTCAATCAATCATTCTGAATAAAAAGGTGTCCCCTTCCCTGAAAGTTGCTTTGGAAGCCACCAGAGAATCTGCATTCTGGTATCTCTTATGACATTATTAGAGCAGCGAAATATTAGCTGCTAAAAGTGTTGATGAATAAAAGATATTCTGATCTTGCCCCCACATGAATTTATTCACAAAACTGTCATTAACATTGAATGGATTTATACTAGTTGCCTTTGTTTTCTGGGTGCTTCAGAAAGAGCTGCGGTGAAATCCTATGTTGTAGTCAAACCATTTTTATTTTCAACATGTAAAGGAATGTTTCTTTCTACATGAAGTCAGCTCATTCCACTGTCTGACCACCTGCAGGGAGGAGTAAAAAGAATTAAGGTTTCTTCCTTGGCTCACCTCTTAACAGCCATTAAATTCCATTCTATTTAATAATGAGAAATGAACTAGCGCAATAAATAAGGCAGGAGAATCTGACAGTAATTGGCTTTCTAGTAAGAACACCCACCTCAATCTCTCTCTCTCTTTTTTTTAAACAAAAAATGTAACTACAAGCTTAAACTCACAAGGTTGCTTTAGGCAAGCTGTCATCTTAAGTTTATATCTGTCAGTATATAATTTAATAATAATAATTTAACACCATCAAACAACAACATCTGCCTACCCCAGGTCCCTGGGAAGGACTCGATAGGTAGATCAAAATGCCAGATCCAGTCTAAACATCTGACTGTATGATGAACCATAGTAATAAACCATAATAATAATGATGATGTATAAGTTAAGCGAGCAAATGAAGTTAAACGTCTTTGAATTTATTCCAGGCAGAGAATTTTCGTGACATACCGGTTCCCATTTCATCCCATTCCCACCAGTTCATATTAGCTGGATAACAAAAGAATGTGCATCAGAAATACTTTCAAAGAAATAGAGAATTCAGTGAAACTCTTAGAGCGGGACATGATGTTTTTGCATTTACAATTAGTCCTTGCTTAACAACTTAGCAACTGTTTGAAGTTACAACAGATTTCCCCAAAGCTACTGTAGAAACTTAGCACCCATCCCTCTCCTAGAAGAATGAAATATTTTAGGGAATATTAAAAAGGCAGAATATTGTATTTCTCTAAAGGGAGAAACATGCTCTTGGAAAGCAGCCCCCATCTTTCTAAATAGCCCTCAGCAGATGTCAGCACTTAAGAGATAAAGAGTTAGCTAGCTCTGTTCTTAAGAAAATTCCCTGCAGTAAGGTCTGAACAAAGGTAGGATTAGCCCTCAGCCATAATAGAAATTGCCCAACACCCTTTCAGATCACAAGCTCCTTCATGACATCATCTCAGTTGTACCACCCCCAGCAAACTTCAACCAAATTTATCTCAGACAACCTACAGAGCCAGCTATGAACTCCTACAACAGCCAATAGAATACATGTTCTTGCACAGGAACAGGAACTTCAAGTTCAAAGCCCAAGAGAAGGTATATATACCCCTTGCTCTCTACTTCATGTGGTCAGCTGCACCAGAACCACAAACATATGGTCCTGTTCATCAATAAATGGACCATCTTTCCAATCAGCCTCCAGCCTGCATTTTGTCTCCAGTGCCTTTCTCCCAGCTTGGAAGTGAACCAGATGGATATTTTTTCCAACACTACTTAAGACTTGGTTCTAGAATTCTGATGGCTGCAAAACACTCACAATCCCATGAACACATTTCAGGTGCATGGCAACCTACTTACCTTTATGGCTGCATTCTATAGTCATATGTGATATGGTATTTTCTACAGTTCTATAATCATATGACTATATAGCAGTGTTCTATAGTCATATGTGATTTATGACATATTTTGTCAGTTTCCAGCATAAAAGGAATACATTGATTTGCTTAACAGTGATCATTATGCTCATTTAATGACCATGGTTTTGCTTAATAACCACTGCAAAAAAAAAAAATGGATCCAGTCACACAAGTGCTTTAACTTACTGCCATTATAGCTAAAGATGGAAATGTTGGGGTCCATTATGATAGCAGTTTGAGGATTACCTCAGTGGTGAAATCCTCCGTGGATTGCCACCTGTTTGCTGCCCAAGCCTGTGCATTTCATGCAGAGAAAGAAGGCTTAACAAGGTAAGTAGAACAGCAAGGAGGGGAACAGCTGAGCCGCGTGATTTAGATTAGCTAGAAAGCAGGATTTCCTGCTTTCTAACAAATATAAATCATGCAGCACAGCTGATTTTCGGATATACCAGTTCAGACGAACCGATAGCTTTTTTTTACTACCGGTTTTCCCGAACCATTAGTTTTTATCACTACCGGTTCACCTGAACTGGTGCAAACAGTAGCATTTCACCCTACCTCTACTTAGTTAGGAAATTGACAAAATATATAGGGAAATATCCTGTCTTTTATTGTTATAATCAAAGCAGATTCCAGCTTCCCTTGCTTTAGAAAGGGAACTCAGATTGAGTACTTAGCAAGGGACAGCCTCCAAGCAGCTTTTCCAGTAGTAGTGCTATGATCACCATTCAAAGAAATCTAACTCTTGAAAAGCTGTTGGAGAATTTCTTTCTTTTTTTTTTCATTAAATCTAGAGAAAACGTGTTCATAAATTGATTGAAGAACTTCAAAAGGCACTTTGAAGATCAGCTCTTAAAATGACCTTGGCGGCTCAGGAGCTCAGTTTCCCACCCAGAAATTTCATAAGATCATAACATTTCACGTCTTTAATTTCATGTACAAATCTCACCTGCTTTTGTCTAACATCTCAATAAACGTTGGCTGCCAAAGAAAAGGGTTGGGGTTTTTGTGTTTTTTTTTTACAAATGAAATTATAGTAATTCTGTAGATATTTAAACGGCGTTGGACATTACTCAGTGGTGGAATTCTAATTTTTTTACTACTGGTTCTGTGGGTGTGGCTTGGTGGGCATGGTGTGGCTTAGTGGGTGTGGCAGGGGAAGGATACTGCAAAATCACCATTCCCACCCCACTCCAGGAGAAGGATACTGTAAAATCCCCATTCCCTCCCCACTCCTGCTGAGTAGCCTCTGACATTACTGAATCAACCTCAGCAATTGTTTACAATTAGGCACCTGATAAACCAGAAAACACCTACAGCGTTACTAGTTTACCAGGTGCCTATTTGTAAACAATTGTTGTTTACACTGTTGATACAGTGATGTCCAATGCCACTTAGTGACTAAACATGACAACAACACTATCCGCGGCTTGCATATCAACTCCCTTCTATTTTTCACATAACAGTAAAAATAAAATATTTAATGCCGCTGAATGCTGATGTTAGGAGTTTTGTAAATTCTTATTTCTGAAGTTATTTAAACTGTTGGATATTGTGTTTCATTACTTTAATTGCTTGTTTGGTTTCAGTCTGGAATTTTATTTTACATTTTTATTGTATAAATGTTTTAAGAATTTTCCTCTGGTGCAATCTAAAAAGAAAAAGAAAATTATCTAAGTTACTAAGTCTGTGTGCTTTTATTACTGGCAAAGAGATGCGTGCAATAGATCACTGCTTTTCCAAACACAATTTGAGTGACCCCGGGTGGCTCATGGAGCATTCTTCAGTGAGAAGATCAATAATGGAAGATAAGCTTACATTTTATTAACAGCTACAATATATAATATTGGCTATGTGGTTAGAGGATAATCTCTGTGTTTACTTTATGTTCCTGGATCTTTTGAACACTTTCTCTAAGCAAGGGATGGACGAACAATTAATCCCATCCAAACAAGTAGCCTTCAATTTACAATCACAATTGACTTTGGAATTAAGGTTATAAATTGTGCCAGTCATTAAGTGGGTCACCATGTGACTGCGTCCAAATTTACAAACATTTTTATGACAGCTGATAAGCAAGCAAGATAGTAATTAAGCTAACCATTGTCTGTAAATCATGATCATGTGACTGTGGGATGTGGTAGTAAATGCACTTGTTGAGCTCCCAAAATGCACTTACATTACCAGGGGGGCAACCATCAGAACTTCGAATCTGGATCATAAGTAACACTGTAGAGTTCTGTCATAACTTTGAATGATCACTAAGCAACCTGTCATACGTCAAGGACATTATTATAGTCCCACCTTCCAAAGCATTGAAGAACCAGAATGTATGTGTTAAAAGAAAAAAGAAAAACTAACCTTCCCCCTCCCAAAGTATTTGATAATGTTTTCAACTCAGCTTAGAAAAAAGATGCACAAACGTCTTTAAAATGTAAACAAAATTATATACTGTATATCAGGGGTGAAATCCAGCAGATTCTGACAAGTTCTATAGAACTGGTAGAGGAAATTTTGAGCAGTTCAGAGAACTGGCAAATACCACCTCTGGCTGGGCCCAGAGTGAGGTGGGAATGGAGATTTTGCAGTATCCTTCCCCTGCCACACCCACCAAGCCATGCCCACAGAACCGGTAGTAAAAAAAAAAATTGGATTTCACCACTGGCCAAAGTCAAGTTGATGATTCCAGCTGAGTAGTGTATCACCGGAATTGCCCATGTATTAATGGCTTTAATTATGTTTCCAGCATTCAGCTTTGATTTTTGCAAGAAAGTATGTCCCCAAATGCTTTATTCTGGGAGAAATGTTTAGAATAAGCACATACTCAAATGTGCATATTACAAGAAATGCGAGAGAAATCAATCAAACCTTTCCAAATAATTCACTAAACTAGCCAGATGAAACTAGATTTGACAAGTAGATACCTGTACCTCTGTCCCTTTTGCTTTTTTCAATGATATGGTGGACCAACAGATGATTAAAAGCTTCTGCTTCAGATTTATGAATTTGGGCAAATAATGGCTTGCTTTGGCTTGCACAGAGCCAATTCATTAATTACAACTTAGGTTTTGGCTAGATAGAGTATCTTATGCAATACAATAGTTTTAAAGCCTCCCAGCATCCACTACCGCATTTGTGTGTTTTGTGGCCTTGGTGTCAGGGTGTAAAATGTTCAGCAAGTGAAATTCTTTTGTTGAAAATGCTTTTGGCTATTGCTAGACTAGAATTCTCCAGTTGCTGAAAGCAGGGAAGAGTTTTCCTTTTGTAGCTGGTACACAGACTGACAGAATATCTAACTCAACCAAGTCAAGCAATGTGGAAAGCTATAATCAGTTTTTTTTTTTAAATCTTGGTTTCCTTTATTCTACACCTAATTCAATCATCCATGCTATTCTTCCTCCATCTTTTCCTGCTTCTCTTTGGAAAGGGTTGGTGAAGAGAGCTACTTATTATTGATTAACATTCTATTAATGATTTGGCATATTTGCTGATGTCGTATTTTATTCATCAATTGCATTTATTTAATTTCCCCAAACTAAACAAATGTAAAAAAAACCCAAAACCCCACCTTTGATTTGCTTGCCAGCTGATCATAATAATGCCTTTATATTTTCTTATTGAATTCTGTGCATGCTGGCTTGAAAATAAAGACCTGTAAACCCAGAGGAGGACCCGATTATTCCAATAAAAACCACGGAATCTCATTTCTGAAATGGATACAGGGCTTTTATTCTACTACCATGAAAAGAGTCAGAAAAAGAGATGAAGGAAAGCAATAGTTTTAACCAGCAGAGAAATATGGATTTTCACAAAAATTCTTGAGATGCCTACACACACACACACACACACATACATACACTAGTTTATGTTCTCTCTCTCTCTCTCTCTCCCTTCCTCCCTCCCTCTCGTTTATGTCATTTTCTGCCCTCCAAGCTTTCTGTGGTTTATGATTTAACAAAATAGCCCATCTCATTTTGTTTCTCCTAAAAGCGAGCAAATAACTGTCTAGCCCCCTCCTCCACTCCCACCCCCATAAACATGCTGTTTATGCGTTTGGTACGGGTACTCATTTAGTTTGCAAAACCTTTCTGATAGGCTGCTAAAGAGAAGCCATGAGCTTCAGGCGGGGCCCATAATAATTTCTCAATGAGAAAACAATTCTCAGAAACACAGAACAAACTGCCCAGAGTTTCAAATGTTCCTGAAGTATAGCAGGCAGGAGGAATTGGATTTCTTCTTAGGTTTAGAGAAGAGTATTTTTAGAAGCTCAGAGATATCAATGCTGATTTTCAGTTGGCATCACGCAAATCGCAGCCCTGTGTATTGTAACAAAGAAGAGCTACAATAATTGCATATGGCAGGCTCCGTGTTTCAAACCACGTTGTTTTACAGATGCACCGATATTTGTGGCGCTTCTGAGTTAATATGTTCATTCAGGGTTTACACAATTTCAGTCTGATTATTTGTTTTAAAAGACTTTCAATCAAATCACGCCTTCAGATTGAATCCTCAGAATGACTTACTAAATCCATTTCGGTATATTGAATCAAATCAGGTTTTTTCAAGCCTCTTTGAAAAAAATGCAATGGATTCTTATCCATGTGCAGAAACCTTTTTGTTTAATCAGTTTGATTTACCAATTTAAACTATTCAAATCAAATTGATCCCACTCTTTAGTTCAAATGGCAATTTAAAATGGAATCAAATCCATTTTTTCAAATCAAGTTAATGATGCAAATTGGATCTTATCTGATTTGCACATTACTAATGTTTATTGTCTTTATGCAATATCATAGAATTACCAAATACTATATGCAAGGCATATTATTTAGTCTAAGCTTGTATATAATGCATCATCAAAGCACTTCACGGAGTTTCACAGCCAGTAGTGATTCTAATCTAAAACCAAAAGAAGCAAGGATAACAGGGGAGAAGGTAATACAGGGACAATGGTATTTAACAGTGAAGGTGATTAAAATTCACTTTGGATTCCTTTTCCTATTACTACTGTTGGAAGAAATGTCCATCTGGGTTCAGTTCCAAGTGGGGAGAAAGACACTGGAAACATGGAGACTGCTCGAAAACATGGTTTAATGGTGGACAGGACGAGAGAGAGAGAGAGAGAGAGAGAGAGAGAGAGAGAGAGAGAGAGAG
>WNWU01000053.1:6775994-6824236 GCA_012654045.1 Ptyas mucosa | reverse complement strand
GAGAGAGAGAGAGAGAGAGAGAGAGAGAGAGAGAGAGAGAGAGAGAGTTTTTGTCAGATTTCTGGAAAGATCTAGTTATCACTGTTTTATTGTTTATTTATTTATTTATTGGTTCAATTTATATGTCTCCCTTCTCCGGAGACTCAGGGCGGCTTACAATGCGTTAAGCAATAGCCTTCATACTTTTGTATATACCTGCTTAGTAGGGCTTTCGGGCCCCCCTAAGAGTGTTCTTTTTTATACAAAGTCAGCTTATTGCCCCCATAATCCAGGTCTTCATTTTACCTACCTCGGAAGGATGGAAGGCTGAGTCAACCTTGAGCCTGGTGAGATTTGAACTTGCAGTAATTGCAGGCAGCTGGCAGCTAAGTGCTACTTAACAGCACTTTAGTCCGCTGCTCCACCAAGGCTCCTTTTTTGTGGGTTCCCCCTTTCAAAATCCCCCCTGCCAATGTTTTCTTGCTTGTACTTCGGAAAATCTTAGGCATTTCCAATAACACATTGTACTCATGTGTATCCTTTTGTCTATTTAAGCAGTGGTACAGCTGGAACCTTGGAAAAAAGAAAACGTGTGTGCACACTCAAATATTCACACATAGTTCCAAGTGAAAAGGTGGAAATAAATGCTTCTTGATTGTCCATATGCTGCCTTTGTATTTTAACAGCAAACGATGTGTCGCCAGTTATCCCTTTGTCCTAGCATAATTTCCATTCTAATGGCAAGGTTAATGCCCCTACTGTAAAGCTCAAAAATCTGAGACCAGGAACTCTGGCTTTCTGGTATTTTTCACATTTCTGAGTAGGGGTGGAAGTGTGTGTGGGGGGAGGGAGTCTAGACTTGCAAATCACAATTGTAAGACATGAACAGAGCTGCCAGCTAAGCCAGACTTGTTAGGAAGTCACAGCCTCAGAGCATCTATTAGTGTCACTTCTTTATAGCAGAAAGGGTGACTTCTTCTCTGTTATGAGACAGAAAATCAATAACCCCATGACCAGTCTCCACCTAAGTGGGCCATGGCAAGGCATATATATTTACAGCCAACTACATGGAGTTGAGCTCTCTGTGTGCGTGTGTGAGTGTGTGTGCGTGTGTGTGAGAGCATTTTTCAGCTTAACCGACAAGTATGATGGGGAGGCACTTTTACAAGGGGAAGCTAATTGCAGCTGGCAGATTGCGTGCACTTGTGTGCATGACACCCGACCCTCCGAGCAGGTGCTGAGACTGCTGGGCAAGCATTAAGTAGATTATGGTGATTCAATGGCAAGGGGGACTGACATCAGAATAAAAGGGAACTATGATTATCTTTTGCAGACAGAGAGCCTGGGCATTGGATAACTCCGTTCCTATGAGAAACACCGATAGAGTCACAATTGTATTATATTGGCACAATGGAAGGGATGGTCCTGATTATTTGCAGTGCTTTGCTCTTATTGATGAAATTGGAAATTAATAAACAAGGCTTACCCGGTATTATTCTTTTTTACATGTTGCCAAGGAGCAGTTATAAGAAGCAGTTATTTGAATCAAATGTAAACTCTTCACTTCACTAACAACATGGCCTGCGGAGTTTGACTAGCTAATTTTGTCTGGAATATGGAGGCTACTCTCTTAATAAAAAATGTGGGCCCTTCTTCATACATGTATCCTCCTTTCAGCTGCCTGTAACTATTGAGCTCATTCTTGAAATCAATCTTTTGGGGCAGGTAATGTCAGACCCCAAGAACCAAGAAAGACACATGGAATTGCTTATAAGCAGTTTCTTTTATTGTTCCTCACCGATAGACAGAAATCTTGCCAACTAAAGCAACTATTTGAATCACTGTAGATATAGTCTGAGAATTGCTAGGAAGGAACTTCCTTAACTTTTTGTCTCCTGACCAAACTATCTAAACTTTGTTCCCTCTGGAATGCAGTCCCTCCTTCCTGGGAATCCAGACTACATTCCACCACATCTGAGTAGTTCAATATATGTAAATTAGGAAGATATTTTCCCAAACATCATGGCCATAAATTAAATTTCCTTTTTGTTGTTAGAAGGATGAATCATTGTTAACTGGGCATAGCTATCAAAGAGATCATTCCTCAGGCACTAAAATATTACTGTATTGCTGTGTATTTTCAATAATGCTTTATTAAGCATTATTGAAAATACGCAGCAATAGAAGGCTGAGTGGCATAGGAGGCTAATGCCTCCTACAAGGCAGCATTTAACATCCAGCTGCCTGCAATTACTGTAGGTTCGAATCTCACCAGGCTCAAGATTGACTCAGCCTTCCATCCTTTCTAAGGTGGGTAAAATGAGGACCCGGTTTGTGGGGGCAATAAGCTGACTTTGTATAAAATATACAAAAGTATGAAGGCTATTGCTTAACGCATTGTAAGCCACCCTGAGTCTCCGGAGAAGGGTGGCATATAAATAAGAATAAAAAAATAAAAAAAATTAAGAGGATAGCCTAGAAGTCACTTTAGGCCAGTGTTTCTCAGCCTAAGTGAATTAAAGATATGTGGACTCAAAGTTCAAAGTTAAAAAAAACACTGATCTAGACTTTTCCTAGTCTTGGGCAGAGTAATATGGTCAGTTATCATATACTGGGCTCTTTGGAGGGGACAGAACTATTTATTATTCCCCTGAATGATGGCTGTACATTAATGTTCGTTTAACTAGTTCATTCAACTTCTAGAAGCACAGGAGGAAAGTGTGGCACCAACTTGCTTTTTGTCTTGGATGGAAAAGTATATCATGATGATCCCATGTGTTAATATCAAAAGTCACATATCTGCAACTGTGAAGCAAAGATAAGATTTTACAACTATAGCATTGAAGATGAGGGGTTTCCTTTTGGGAGGGAATGAAGGTACAAATAACTCTGACTTGTGACATGTACTGGGAGGTGGGGATGGGGAGAAGCATCAAAATAAGAGAAGTCTCAGATGGTCATGGCTTCACAAAACTTGTTCAACCTGCAACGTTGTTACACACATTGGAGGAAGTATGCAGAAAGTTGCAGATAGTATTGACTTGTATTTTATTCATTGTATTCATTTTAGTCATTCTTTACTCCTGGAAAAGATCTTGTACTTTGTAATTCAGTCAAGTACTATTACTTTTGTACTTATTTAATTTTATAAATATGTAGACATCCATTGAACTCTGTTTGAATCTTGTTGAGTATGTTGTTCATTTGCAATGGTACATAAAAAAACCCCCACCATATAGCTTATGACATAAAATTATCTGGCATTTAAATCTGAATAACGTTATAGTATATTACCCCTGAGTACCCTTGCAGCAGAATACAGCAGAAGTTGGCAGAGTAAAATTTGCTACAGATAGAAGTGATTTATGAATTCAGTATAATTGTCTGCTGAAGTCAGTAGATTTTGCTCATAGGAGAACCAGAGCTGGGTTTCAGCAGGTTCTGACCAGTTCTGGAGAACCGGTAGCAGAAATTTTGAGTAGTTCAGAGAACTTGTAAATACCACCTCTTACTGGCCCCACCCCCATCTATTCTCTGCCTCCCAAGTCCTAGCTGATTGGAAGGAATGGGGATTTTTCAGTAACCTTTCCCTGGAGTGGAGGGGAATGGAGATTTTACAGTATCCTTCCCCTGCCACACCCACAGAACCGGTAGTAAATTTTTTGAAACCCACCACTGAGGAGAACCAATGTTCTGAAAATCTAGGATGAAAACAAAATCTCAGTATAGATACACACAAAGACACAATGCTAGTTCGCAAGACTGATAGGATGTCTTCTTAAAATGTACTAGCTTAGAGGCCTTTTTATAAATGGATAGGAAAGTTATCTGCATTACATATCCTGAAAGTGGGGGGGAAATCCCTGTATTTTAACATTCTACCAGAAAACCAGAACCACAATATTTGTGGCTACTAAACAAGCTTCATTGATTTTTTTAGATGCAGAGAAGGCTTTTGATTATTTGAACTGGTCTTACTTGTTCAAGATTTTGGAAGATATGAATTTTGGAGATAACTTTATAAAAGGATAAGATTGATTTACACGTCACATAAAGCATACAGTTGTGAACGGAGTTCTAACAAAACCTTTGAGATACAAAAAGAAGAAGAATGAAAGGATTTGGGGAATAAAGTTTTTAAAAGAAACTTATTAGTTAATAACTTTTGCAGATGGCTTGGTTTTATTTCTGGTAATTTCTTTAAAGGCAATTGAAGTATTAATAGACAAATTAAAATAATTTCATGCATTAGCAGCTTTCAATATTAGTAAATAGAAGATGAAGATGTTAACAAAAATACAAAAATAGAGGGTCAGGCAGAATTGATGAATAAAACAGGTTTTGAGATTGAGAAAAATGTATCTGGGTATCACTATGACAAATATGAAGCTGTAATTTCAAAATAGCTCTGTTAAGACATAAAAGTTAAAAAAGATTTGTTAAGATGAGAGAAATAACTATTGTTATTGATGGGGAGAATTTTTATAACAAAAAATGAATGTCTTGCCTAAAATTATATTTTTGTTTTAGACAATGCTTGTTTTGACAATTGACAATTGATGTACTATTTTTAACAGTGGCAGAGGGATAGATCTAAATTGTGTGATGGGGAAAAACATGAATTAAGTATAAGGTGTTACAAGGTACAAAGTAAACTGGAGGACTGGGTTTACTTGACTTTAAATTGTATTTTCCAGCTTGCTCTTTTGGTTTGAATGAAAAGGTGGGTGTTGCTGAAAAATACAAGCATTTCTGAGTTAGAAAAACATGACCTGAGATTTGGGTGGCATGGATATTTGTAATATGATCAAGTCAAAGTTAATATGGATTTAAAAATCATTATATTTTGTATTGAGACTATGGAATAGATATAAACCCAGGTTGTACCTGAAAACAATTTTATGGCTCTCAGCATAAGAAATATTTAGAGACAAGACATAATAGGAAACACAAATAGTTAACTTATCGCTAGATACTAAAATTTGATCAAGGGGAAATTAAAATAAAATCAAGAGAACGGGTGACAGAGGGATATACCTGTCAGTGCTTATCTTATTTACATTTATTAGAAAGATTTAAAATGTGATCTGAAACATTGTTTGAAATAGAATTGTATACAAATGATGAATATGTAGTTGCTAAAATGTATAATCTTTTATTGAAATTTGAAACAGAAAAGGAAATGAAGATTGTATGATAAAGTGGGCTAACAAATGTGGTTACAGATGGAACAATAGGGAAAAAATGGCTGAAAGGGTTGAAATATATATTATGATACAATCTTAAAGATTTTTTTTTATCTAAAATGAGGTATTGTTACATGTCACCTGAGAAATTGCTTAGAATGTATAAAGGAACTTTAAATTTATGCTAGAAACATGAAGAACAAAAAGAGACATTATATTATGTTTGGTGGATGTACAAAATACTAGAAAATTCTAAATTCAAATAAATACACTGATTCAAAGGATTTAAAGATTAATATACAATTGAAACCATGGTTAGCCGATCAGTCATTTTAGGATAAGTCTGGCCATAACATTTATTGCTTGTGCCTTCATTTGTTTACCTGGAATTAGAAATGAACAACTTAAGGGACTGTGATATCTAAATGAAAACTGGAAATAAAAGCAATGAGATTTTTTTTTAATTCTCAGCGTCAGCCAACTCTGATTGAAGCATGGCAGTGATTCAGGCAAATGAAAGGTCTATAGCTATTTATTTGGCCCCTCTGCAAATGTAATGTCATGGACAGATGTTTTATCTGTTTAATGTTTGGGTTGGCCTTGCTTATTTGTCACTGATTGGTTGTAACTATTCAGTCATCTGTAAAGAAAGCAAATATGGCCTTTGGGCAGAGTTATTTTTCATTCTGTGATAGCCTTGAGAAAAGAGGTTCCTTCACCCCTGTTTAATCCTGATATTGTGAGATTTATCTTTTCACAGGGGAACACAGAAATATTTTTTAATGTACTGATGCCTTCCAAAGTTCCTTACGTTGGTTTTCTTGAATCTACAGTAGTTATTTTACAATGTGAAGAATGCCATCTTAAAACCTGTCAGTCACTCTTCAGAGAAAACACTGCAATAATGACCCAGAATAAACATACAAAAGAGAAAATGATATAGGCTTTAGTGCCAATGTATCATGGATGTAACCAAATGAATCTCCCTTTCCAAGCTGAAGGATGAATATTCCATGTATATAGATATAGTCTACCATTCATTTCCATCTAGGATAGTATGTAAGCATTATACTGAAAGATAGTTACAAATCTTTACAAAAATCTTATTAGTATTGTTAAGAGCAATTTATCTACCTCTCCTTTACTATTCATCTTACATACAGCAGTGTAATTTGAAAATAACATTTCAGTTGATATACATTTCATAGTGGTTATTGTCATTTTCTAATATTCATCTCCCATCCCACTGATATATTTATGATTAAAAAGATAGTAAGGAAATATATCCTCATGTTACATCGCTGAAAATATGGCATTACAAAGAAGATGTTTCATTTACTAGGCATTTGGCTGAGTAAGAGATGCCTCTTATTCTGAAATATGGAACCTCTTATGCCCAATATAATTGTAATAGATGATGATGATGATGATGAAGAAGAAGAAGAAGATGAAGATGACGATGATGAAGATCATTGAATTTCTTCACCCTTTAAATAAGATTTTTTAAATTTACAGGTCCAGATGAATCATTTCATTCTTTAAATCCAGTTTTGTACAGTATATTTCTTTTCCAAATGAGATTTCAAGTGAGTTTTTCCTTTTAAAATTAGGAGATGGGTTTTTTATTAGTTGTTTTTAGTATACTTGGAAAACCCAAAGTTTCTTTAACTATGATAATATATTGCTTTTGTTTTCCATTTTGTTGCATTAACTTGTATTTTCTTGATACTATCTGCATTTCATACTATAGGTTATTTCTTTAATGTTAAGATTCCATTGTAACTCTTTGGTACCACTCAAGAATCTTTACCTAGGAAGTGAATTGAAAATCTCAAAATGAAGTATGAAATTTGGAATGGAAATATTCAAAGCTTTGAAATACTAGAGCAGATCTAACATCTGGAGTTCATTAAAAGTTTCACACTGAGCTTGAGTGAAAGTTTGAATTTGGTCCTATGATAGTAAAATGGATGGATGTGAATCCCAGAAGCCAAAAATATCATCTTTTGAAATCCTTCATAAGCTACAAACTGGTTAGTTGGGGAGGATGGGGAAGGGAAAATGTACACAAGTATTGAGGGCCATATCAGATGGAGTGCTATGAAAAGATTTAACCTGAATAAGTTTGAAGGTGCTTCAATTAAATCATCACATTGAATCACATCACTGAATTGCTGCATTGATTCAATACATCAAATCAAATTGGGTGCTTCTGAATCAATTCAGTGATTTGATATGCACTTGATCATGCATGAATGCATCTTTGTTATGAATAGATGATTCAATTCAAATCAAATGGATTTGACTTATTCCATTAAACTGACAAGTCTTGAATGATTCATATACCCCTAATTAGATGTCTAATATAAGAAAGGAATGTAGGAAAGTCAGCCTATTTGTTCCTGTTTGCCAATATTGTTTAGGACTTGCATTAACACTTTCTCCAATTAGCTGCTATCTGAACTTTTTGTTGGATAAGTTGTGAAGGAAATGGATAGATGTATTCAATTGATATGGTTTCTCATACTGGGTCCAAAACAAAACCACTTAGGCAGCTTAGTTGTATATTATGTACAATCTACTAAAAAACAGTTGAGTAAAACTTTGTAGAAAACTTGTGAACTTGAACAGAGTAATTTAGTATGTATAACAAGGGTCTGAAAAGCAGCAGCTGGTTGAAGTAGAGAAGTAATTAGCAATATAGCTAGTGAACATGCGGGTAAGTCAATATTGCACCCTAACCACATTATTCATTTAGATGTTTATTCCAGTTGTACTAGATCTATGAAAAAATAAAAAAAGTCTCCATTAGTAATAAATGATCTGCATTGCAAAGATCGGATGGCATGTAAATTATAGCATATATTCTTAGATTCATAAATGGAAGATGCCATTTAAGCCACTGAATCCAATTCCTTGCTCAATGCAAAAATCTAAATTAAAGCAACTTAGACAAGTGGTTATTTAGTCTCCACCTGAACATATTTAATCAAGAAAGCCAATCAGAGGAATCTGCAGATTCCAAAGCTTTTATAAAAATGACAAAAGCAATGTTATAAAAAAAATACTGTTTTTATTATTTCCTTCCCCTTTGACCTCCTCTTGTAGAACTTTGGATCCAACCACCCCCTTGGGTAATCGAGTCCACTGTCAAATTGTTTTCATTGGTAAAATAATTATTCAGAACTTATTACAATCTAATTTCCCCAAAATTAAATTTGTTTTTATGTCCTGTACTCTGAATACAAATCTTGACCTTCTAATAGGTATCAGTCTCTCAAGTATTTAAAGATTGCTGTAATGTCTTTCCTTAATTGGTTTTTCATAAAGGTAAACTACCTATATACCAACCTCTGATCATTCTCACTGCCCTTTTCTGACAATCTTTGAATCCTCGTGAGATCCAGACAACGACATAGTATTTAGACTTTCTATAAGCAATAAATAAACTGAAGATTAAGTATTAAAGGGATCAGATTGTATATGCATAAAAAAGAAAGACCTAGTTTGATTGAAAATTAACATTCTCAGGATTGGTAGAAAATGGAAGAGGTGAAAATGAAGGCTATTCACACTAAAAAATCAAACTCCAGTTAATCCAGCGAGGATCTCTTAGAAAATCTTTATTGACATAAAAGTTTCCCTTGAAACATGGCAGAAAGGTCCACTACAAAGTCTTTGCCCCCTTCTTGCCCAGTCATTGCTCATCCCATCTGAGTTGTTTCCAAATCCATATTTATTGTGGGGGGAAGTCAGCCTTGGAAGCTAATAGAGGCAGAAAGAAAAATCCAAATTTATCTAGATTTAACTACAGCATACAAAACAGTTGCTAGATCAATTCTGGAATACAGCTCATCTGTCTGGAACCGCACTGTATATTGGACATTAATACAATTGAGCGAGTCCAGAGACTTCACAAGAAGAGTTCTCTACTCCTTGACTCGCAACAGAATACCTTATGCAACCAGGCTTGAAATTTTGGGTTTAGACAAATTAGAACTACGCCGCCTTCAGTCTGACCTAAGCGTAGTACATAAAATTATCTGCTACAATGTCCTACCTGTCAATGACTACTTCAGCTTCAACCACAACAATACACGAGCACACAATAGATACAGACTTAAGGTAAACTGCTCCAAACTCGATTGCAGAAAATACGATTTCAGCAACAGAGTGGTCAGTGCCTGGAATGCACTACCTGACTCTGTGGTTTCTTCCCCAAACCCCCAAAATTTTAACCTTAAACTGCCTACTATTGACCTCACCCCATTCCTAAGACATTTGTAAGGGGCGTGCATAAGAGCACCAATGTGCCTACCATCCCTGTCCTAATTTCCCCATTTATTCTTATCCATTTCATGTATTCATAATCATATTTATACTTATATCTGTAATCTTATATATCCTTGATTAATAAAATAAATTAAAAAAACTTTCTCTGTCAAGAGTGTAACCCAAGCAACCAAATTTGTTGAATGGGAATTGCACTAAATATCAAAGCTTGCAAACAGTGATGCCTATTTTTTTTTCTAAGAGAAGTCTCAGGCTTTTGTCTAACCAAGGAAAAATAACTAGAAGGAGACAAGTACTAAAGCTTCAAGATGAGAGAAAGCCTCAATGTTGGTATAACCCAACTGATTTGTCCATCAGATATAGAAATAAAGCAGATCCCTGAGCTGGATTCAGTTCCCTATTGTCATCTGTGAGTCTACACGTGTAGTGATCCTTGCAGGATCCCATTTGTTTGAACAAGCTTTAAGAGGGAGCTGTGGAAAGGGAAAGATATCTAAGTTGTAATTTGTGCACACATAGAAGAGGAAATGATCAATGAGACAAAGTGACCAATAAAAATTGGTTGCCACTACTAAATAGGGACCAAGGGGGAAGAGACCAGATTACTTTTCCCCAGAGGTGTCCAGGGGAAAAGAATATGGGGAATCAGCAAGATCAAAATGGCAGGCATTACCAGAGTGAAGCCCCATCCCTTTTCCATGTATAAAATGGTACAACAGAGATTAAAAGGGGACAAAGACTTATTTTTTTAGCCACAATACCTATTTTGACCTAGTTGATACTCCCCACCCAATGCCTCTGTCTACACCTATCAGAGAAAGCAGAACTGCTTAACTCATTTTTTGCATCTGTCGTTGCACAAAAGGCAAGGAAAAAACCCCCCAGTCCAACCTATCCTCCCCACCCCCCTGTAAAATGCACATTAGGAATCCAAGTCAAAAGCAACTGAATGATAAGAGAACATCTATCTCCTCTAGACAAGTTCAAATCACCAGGACCAGATGGATTGCACCCCAAGGTTCTGAAGGAATCGGCAGATGTGATCTCAGAACTACTGAATCTTTCAAAGATCCTAGAGTACTGGGGAACTACCAAATGACTGGAAAAGGGCTAATGTCATTCCCATCTTTAAAAAAGGAAAAGAAAAATGGATCCAGGAAACTACAGATTATCAGTCTGACACCAATACCTAGAAAGATTCTGGAAAAGATAATCAAGCAATAAATCTGCATAGAGGCAAATTCATAACCAGAAGCCGACATGGATTTGTCAAAAACCCATGCCAGACAAATATTATTGCATTCTTTGACAAAGTGACAAAATTACTAGACCAGAGGAATGCTGTGGATATAATTTACTTGGACTTCAGTAAAGCATTTGATAAAGTAGACCATAACCTACTACTTGATAAGATAGAAAAATGTGGAGAGCACTTCCGGTTCCAGATGGCGATGGACGTTGCCTGGGTAAGCTCTTGCCCCAGCGTCTGAACCCCCCCCGCCTGGAGGCCCCTCGGGGCCGGGTGCCCTGGCTTCGGGGTATCCGCCGTTAAGGGCGGCTCACCAGGGGTCCCCTGCCTCAATTCCAGGGGCTGGGCGGCCAATGCTGGCGTGCCTGAGGCTCCGGTGAGTGGGGGCGGCGCGCGACGGCCATCTCAAGGCCGCTGACCGCGCCATTGCACCTGTAGGACCCGGAGTATATTGAAATTAAGGCAGCAGGTAAAGAGGCGATCAGAAGAGGAAGGGATGCAGGCCGGAGAATAAGTAGAAAAGGAGATACCTTGATTGGCGAAGCGACGAGGCGTCCTGTGAGTTAGGGGGGGCAAAGTCCCTCCCCTTGTAGCTGGGAAGGGCGCCGTGGCTGAGGGGGAAAAGGAGGAAAAAAGAAGGAGACCTCTTACCTCGCTGATTTTTTGTGGAGAATGGTGGAGGCAGAATTTGAGAAGGGAGGCTGGAGGCCTCCGGAGAGTTATGGCCAGAGAGTTATGGCCGGGGCCTGATTTCCTGCTTCTTTGTATACAATTGATGACATCACCCACCTCTGGTTTCCTGTTTGACCTACTCTACGAGCCAGACTCGTTGCTTCTGTAGCGCCCTCTGGTGGATTGTGAGGAAACAGTGCTGATTTTTAAGAGAATCTTTCCCTCTTTGGATGCTTGTGCCTACCTGAGGACCTCTCATTCTTTATCACTGCAAGATGGCAAAAGGACAAAGACCAGCTGCAGGTGACATGGAAATTTTTTTGGAGAAATTGGCAAAATTGGATGAGAAACTTGTGAAACTTGATAAACTTGATGACCTGCAAAGAGGGCAACTGGAAATAAAATCTGAAATTGTAGTTATGAAAAAAGATTTAATTGCTGTTCAACAGGTGGCAGAGGAAAATAAGAAAAAGGTGGGAGGTTTGGAGGGGGAGGTGCGGGCAATCCAGAAGAGGGAAGAAATGAGAGGAAATGTAATCTTAACTTCGCAGCTGGATAGACTGTCTTATTTTCTCAGGTTTCAAAATGTGGAAGAGGTGGACCAGGAAGATCTGCGAGAAGTGATGGTTAAATTGTTGGGCGAATTTACTGAAAGAGGTTTGGACTTTATGAGATGGGATATGGATCTAGTTTATAGAGTAAACTCACAATATGCAATTTTACACAGTGTCCCAAGAGAGGTCCACATTAAATTCGTAAGAAGGGAAACGAGAGATGAAATACTGAGAAATCAAAGATCGGGGGCGCTGATATACAAGGGCAAGGAGGTCACCATTCTGAAGCAGATCCCTAGACAGGTACGAGAATTAAGAAGAAATTATTATTTTTTATCAAATAAACTGTACCTTAAGGGAATTGGCTTCAGGTGGTTGATGCCGGAAGGTTTGATGATTTTCTGGGAGGGCAGTAGGAAGAAAATTAATAGTGTGGCGGAGGCTAAGGCCTACTTGGAGCAACATAAGACCCTCCTGGAGGGGGAAGATACAGGAACCGAGGAAGGGGAGGTACCAGATGATCAAGGAACGGGGGCGGGCGAGGCCGTGGCAGTCCGGGAGGAGGGGGGTGCTAAGGCCAGAACCTTGAGATCTAGAATGAAGAAATGACGAAGTGGGAGGAATCTATTATCTTGTGCCTTTTATGACATCTCTTATTTTTGTAAACCTTAATATTACTCTGGATACCGAACTGATATTTCTGTATAAATCCGGTTGTTAAATTTGAAATTTTAACAAGGGAAGATCTGCTGTATGTGAAAAAAAAAGAAAATATATATTATCTTTGTAAAAGGATAATGAAAATTCCACATATTGTAAGCAATAATATTGTTTATTTTTAACCAATAAAAACTTTTATAATAATAATAATAAAAATAGAAAAATGTGGGTTAGACACCATCACCACCAGATAGATTTGTAACTGGCTGACCAACCACACTCAACATGTAGTTCTTAATGGAAGTGCATCTACATGGAGGAAAGTATGCAGTGGGGTACCCCAAAGCTCTGTATTAGGCCCAGTATTCTTCAATATTTTCATCAATGATTTAGATGTGGGGATAGAAGGGGAACTCACCAAATTTGCACATGACACCCAACTGTCAAGAATAGTCAACGCTCAAGAATATAGACTCATAATCCAAAAGGATCTTGACAGACTTGAACACTAGGCTCTATCTAACAAAATGAAATACAATAGTGAGGTTCTATATTTAGGTAAGAAAAACCAAATACACAGATATAGAATAAGTTCAATGGTAGTAAATTGCAAGATGGATCTTGGGGTCCTAGCAGGCAGTCACTTAAATATGAGCCAGCAATGTGCTGCAGATGACAAAAAAGCCAATGCAGTCGTAGGCTGCATTAACAGAGGGATCACATGAGGGTCTAGGACAGCTTACAGTGGCCAACTCACCATGAACAACTTACCACAGCCAATTCATCACAGGACAACTCGCCATAGGACAACAGTTACACTAAGATCGAAGAAATGGTGGAATAGATTCATTAAATAAAGAATGCAAAAGAAGGGACAAAATGAAATGTGAGTGAGAAAAATTAAAGTATTTTTTAAAATTATTTTAAACAATTAAATTGAATTGTTGAATTGTCCCATAGATTGGCTATGGTGAGTTGGCAGCAGCAGGTTAGCCATGGCAAGTTGATCACGTTGAGTTGGCCATGGCAAGATGTTCCATTCTGTGACATGAAGTGTTAATACCACATTATAATGTCTTAGTAAGACCACACTTGGAATATTGCATCCAGTTTTGGTCGCCACAATATAAAAAAAAGATGTTGAGACTCTAGAAAGAGTGCAGAGAAGAACAACAAAGATGATTAGGGGACTGGAGGCTAAAACATACAAAGAACAATTTCAGGAATTGGGTATGTCTGGTTTAATGAAAATAAGGTCTAGGGATGACATGATAGCAATGTTCTAATATCTCAGTGGTTGGCACAAAGAAGAGGGGATCAATCTATTCTCCAAAGCACCTGAGGACAGGACAAGAAGCAATGGATGGAAACTAATCAAGGAGAGAACCTAGAACTAAGGGGAAATCTCCTGGCCATTAGAACAATTAATCTGTGGAACTGCTTGCCTCCAGAAGTTGTGGGTGCTCCAAAATTAGAGGTTTTTAAGAAGAGACTGGACAACCATTTGGCTGAAATGGTATAGGGTTTGCTGCTTATGCAGGAGGTCTTATTCTGTTATGGAGACTAGGGTAGCCAATTCTCTGTGATAAGATACAGAGCTGTTTCTATATAGTTATAGCCTAAAGCATCAGACTCATAACTAATCAATAATTGCATGATATCAGATCTGATTATACAGTATGTAAAAATAGCCCCTTCCTCTAGATCTTACTTAACAGCTATGAACCACACTCACTGCAGATAACTTTCCAGTGGGACTGTTGATTTTTATACTATCACAAGATCAGATTTATTACTAAAAATAATTAAATAAAGGAAAACTGCAGGGAATTAACAAACCTTTCAAAAGTGACCTGTGAGATACCAGCAGAATAAGAGATGCATGAGTGTTTAGGGGCCTTGATATATGCGGTATTAGTTCTAAGCTCCAAACATATTTACGGAGGCTTTAAAGATGTCAGGGCATTTCTCATGTTTATGCCACCACAGAACAGCTATAATTCCAAAGCTCTTTAGTACCCAGCAGGCTTCTGGTTTCCTTCACAGCGCTCTTCTATCAAGCACTAAAGGGTTCCTGTCTGATTTTGCTGCCACATATGAATGGCTCCTGAAGCACAATCAGGGAAGTCTCTTTGCAACAAAATATGTATTTATGGTGCAGCCTTCAAGGGAATAATAATCTATGATTCATGCAGATGGTTAAGGCTTTTGATTTGGGGATATCTGATTTCCCAGGACTTAAGAGGTATCCACCTCCATCAACTTTCTGACTGCAACATCATTAACTGCAGGGCAAAGTATCACATGCAAGAAATCAGGCCCTTGTTAAGTTATTTACTTTCTCTCTTAAAGCAGGAGCACTTTCAACATCTCTGTCCATTAAACCAATTCACAAAAGAATAATTAAGTTAGAAGTTCTTTTTAAAAAAGAATTAATAACCAGGTAATTAAATAACATTCTTTAGGACAGGTACCAACTATAAAGCAAGTAGTTTATTGTATATATTATAATTTAGACATCTAATTTAATTTAATTTCAGTTGATTTAGGCACCAATCACCTCTAAGAGATTGTGGGTGGTATACAATTAAAGTAACAACCTAACAAAAGAATAAATAGCTTAAAAAGAATACATAATTAAGAACTGATAGTGGATCTAGTCAACTATATTTACCTACAATCCAGCAAGTACACCTACCAGCTAACCCAAAGCCTGGAAAATAGTGTGGCCTTTAAGACTTTTTGGAATGTCAGCAGGGTGCGAGTCACATGGATATCAGTGGGAATCTCATTTTAGAGGGCAGACATTATGATGGATGCTTCCTGCGTTCTGATAGATAACTTTGTTTAATTGAGGGGACGAAACAGATACCACCTCTGTTGAGTGGAAGCAACTGGGCTGATGGGAGGTAATCTTTATAAAGTAGAGCTTTATATGTCATAATCACCACCTTGAATCATATCCAGACACAAACTGGCAACCAGTGCAGCTCATGATGCAGAGGTGCACATGAGCACATTGAGGCACACCCATCACTGCCCATGTTACAGGCCAGTTGAAACTTCTGGGATGCTCTTCAAGGGCAACAATCCTAAAAACAAATTTCAGTAATTGTGCCATGAATTGATTGAAATAATTGTCTGAAGGGCCTTCTGATCCCAGAAATTTGTGCAAAATTATTCCTGGTCACAGTTGCTATCTACTTGCCATGCAAGAGCTGCGAGTCCAGCTAGCCCCCCCATTGGGCATAACCCAGGGATGAAATCCAGCAGGTTCTGACAGGTTCTGGAGAACCGGTAGCAGAAATTTTGAGCATTTTGGAGAACCGGCAAATACCACCTCTGGCTGGCCCCAGAGTGGGGTGGGAATGGGGATTTTGCAGAATCCTTCCCCTGGAGTGAGGAGGGAATGGACATTTTGCAGTATCCTTCCCCTGCCATGCCCACCAAGCCACGCCCACCAGGCCATGCCCACCAAGCCACGCCCACCAGGCCATGCCCACCAAGCCACGCCCATAGAACCGGTAGTAAAAAAAAATGGATTTCACCACTGGCATAACCTTTGATGAGACAGGTTAGAGGTAGAAATTTCCCAGACTTAGGTATCCCCAATAGCCATTTGGTCTTAGTAGGACTCCATCAGAGACAGTTGCTCCCCATCCAAACCCATAGTTTCCTGTAGATAAAAGAGGAGACAATCGAGATCTGTGGCCACCCATGAAGGAATGGCCTGTGGAACAACTTCATCCAACATGGACTTAAACTGGACCTGGAGGAAGGAAGACACCACTGCAAAAAAATTCCCCCTATTCACAACCCCTGGTATCAGCCCAGAAGGATGGTATGGTTGATGGTATCAAAAGCTACTGATAGTTCGAGAAGCACAATAATGGATATATCATTTCTATCCTGGCTCCATCCCAGTTGGTCTAAAAGCATAAAACAAACCTGTCTCCATTTTGAATCCCTGACTGACATTGTTCTCAGTTAGGGATAGTATCCCCCCACTACTGAGTAAAATAAATGGCAGGTAAAATAAAGGAATATCTCTTTGTTTGTTAGTACTGAATGACTTGCCCCCAGGAATTGGGAGGGAAGCCCACACATCCATCCAAGAACAGATGGTGTTTTGCTTTTTAATAAATGGATTACCTTTGCATCTTGTCCTTCTTCATAGGAATATGAGAGTGAGGCTGGATATAATCTCAAAGGCTCAGATCAAAGTAGGATTCTTTAAACAAGTGATGCCATCATAAGAAATCCTAACCTGTTGCTAGAGCCTAATCTTCTCTATGTTCCATCTTCATCTAAAATAAGGCACAAGTGTTTTTTTCAAAGCTTTATTCATTAATGGTATAAACCTAACAATCCCAGAGCCATTATTAATTATAAGTTTTGATAATTAGTAGTGCATAACTCAAGTGCACCAAAGTTTCTACTGATTTGTGTGGGATGATTCCAGTTACAACCATCTCTTTATTTCTGTTAGTATCTATTCTAAAATAGGAAACATGCAGATTTCATTAATTAGATCTGAGACTATGGGACAGAAATTTCCCTGACACGAGAGGGGAGATACCCCAAAAATGCAGAAATGGAAATTCAGTTCCAAGACTCCCTTAGGCTTAGCAAGGGGTCACACATAGCTAGCATCTCCTTGGATGCTTTGAAATTCTAACAATGAATGAGCAAAATCAAATCAGATGGTTAGAAGTAAATGCATCTGAATAGAAATCTGCATCCCCTTTCTCCTGTGAGAGTAAGCAAGCAATCACCATTTGAGTTTACTCCAGTGAATAAAGAGCAAAGTGTTGCATGCAGCGGCATTTTGAATGTAGGAGAGCATTTTGAATGTGGGAAAAAGAGAGATGGAGATGAGGAAGGGCAAAGAATTTATGCTTCTTTTCTTGAATATCTGATGTCATTCATAGCTATTCAGACAAGGCATTATTGTCTTAAGGTTACTGACCAGAAAGTAAATAATATGAGTTTTTATGCTCTAAGCAGAGAAGCCTAGAAGAACTTTGCAGAATATCCCTTGAGAAAGGGCATGGGGATTCAGAGAAAATTGGAAAAAAAGGAATTTTTGAATCCAAATAGATAGATAGACAGACAGACAGACAGACAGACAGACAGACAAACTTTGGCTGCAAGTAGGCTGATGCTACATTGGCAGAAAAGACAATAAAAAATATAAAAAATATAAAACAAATATATATTTCTTCAGAAATGAAAAACATCGATCTGAATTATTTTTGGCTGAGAAAGTAGAGTTGCTAAGTCTTCCTTCCTTCCTTCCTTCCTTCCTTCCTTCCTTCCTTCCTTCCTTCCTTCCTTCCTTCCTTCTTCCTTCCTTCCTTCCTTCCTTCCTTCCTTCCTTCCTTCCCTCCCTCCCTCCCTCCCTCCCTCCCTCCCTCCCATAATGTTTTGCAATGTGTTTATATTTTTAGGATATTTACTGACCTACATATGGCCCAGCAAGTGCTTCATCTCCACTTAATACAGTGCAGTAATTGGAGAACAAAAGAACTCAAAGAACCAAGATCTGTCAATACACAATCCTTGTTTCTGAAGTTAGCTTTGGCAGCTTTCCAATCGTGTTGCATTTTAAAAATACACTATTCAAACGGCTGTAATAAAGTAAAAAAGAAGACCATCTTTGGGATACAGGAAGATGAATTTTAATGAGTACTTATAAATGGATTGGATCCAGATAGCTTCTTCTGAAAGTATAAATGGCTATAAATATCCGATTATCTATTCTTTGTAGGGATTGATCTGAAGTGGAGGAACCTCTTATTGTCCTGATTCCTTGAGAAAGCTTGTGAGAGCTTAATTTCTTTGAGTCCTACCAGAGTTGAACATCAGGGGAGTATTACTGAATTTAACCCCAGAGACCTGAGCTTTCTTCCTTTAACATGATTTCTAGAATACTTTTTACTTCTAATCCATCACAAAACAATATGAAGCAAACCTGTGGTGGCCTTCACTTTTGCCTCCTTTGTAGCCCTGAGGATTGAGAAATGTCAGAGTTTCTTGCAAAAATCAAATCCAGAGACACACACAGATAACTGATTCAGCTGGATTCATTAACTTTTTATATACATAATAACAGATGAAGTATTTATAATACCAATAGCTAATTTTTCCAGCATGGTAACAAGTAGAAAGATCAGTTTCTAGTTTCATTTCAGCAGATAGGCCAGCAGAAATGCAAGTTCAGGCTAGTTTCATTTCAGATCTGAGCAGACTAGTTTACAATGGTTTCAGTTTCACTGCACAGACTCAGAAGCTGCAGACTAAGACATGTCCTGGCTCCAATCTGTCTCAGCTCCCAATTGGCTGACTTACTTGTTATGCCTATTCATTGGCTGTCCTTGTTACCATGTCTCCGCCAGTTCACAAATAATCTGACAAGAAGTTTGTGAACCTATCAGAATTTCTTCAAACTACTGCTGATCCTAGAGTAACCAAAAACCCCTCCCTAGAACAAAATGTCCTGTGTACATTTTCAGTGCATCTGGTGTGCATTTCTCTAGATGTCATAAAATCTAACAGTTTGACATGATAGCTAGTGGTACAACAGTAAAACCACTGTTGCGTATAAGATGCCCTGTGAGGTCTCTGGTGAAAGGACAGCATGCCAGAATATTTGCAAACAGGCACTTTTCCTTTATAGCTGTAACTATTGGTGGTATGTAGTGGTTAGAGTAAGAGAGAGAGAGAGAAATGTGCTTTAAATATCAGGTAATAAGAACAGAATGCTCAAGCTTGAGAAGCAAGGCAAAAGTAAGCTTGACTTGAGTCAGAATGGGAGGCACAGGCAAAATTTACCCTCATCATAAAGCCATACAGGTAGTCTCTGACTTACAACCGTTTGTTTAGAAATGGTTCAAAGTTACAGTGGCACTGAAAAAGTGACTTTATGACGGGTTTTCATACTTATGACTGTTGGAGCATCCCCATGATCATGTGATCAAATTCAGGCATTACTAGCATGCATTTATGACACTGTCCCTGGGTAATGTGATTTGTAACCTTCCCAGCTATTTCTGACAAGCAAAGTCAATGGGGGAAGCCAAACTGCACAATTCGCTTAACAACTGCAGTGATTCACTCAACAATTGGGACAAAAAAAGATCATAAAATGGAGCAAAACTCATCTAACAACTGCCTTGCTTAGCCACAGAAATTTGGGGCTGAATTATGGTCCTAAGCAGTGGTGAAATGTAAATTTTGTTACTACCAGTTCTGTGGGCATGGCTTGGTGGTGGTGGGGGGGGGGGATAATATGACTGAGTTGACGTGGCCAACTTTTTTTTTTTTTACTTTTAAAACCATTTTTCTACAACCTTTTTGGCTGAAGGGGTTGTTAAAAAAATGCTTTTAAAGCCTCTGATGATCCCAGCTGACTTGTCTGATCAGCAGAGCTTTTTCTTTTTTTTTTTAAGCCTCTGACGATCCTAGCTGACTTACCTGATCGGTGGAGGTTTTGTTTTTACTTTTAAAAGCATTTTTTTCCTATAACCTTTTTGGGTGAAGAGGTTGTAGAAGAAATGCTTTTAAAAGTAAAAAAAAAGCCTCTGATGATTGTGCGGCTCAGCTGGGCAATGGTGGGGCGGGGCAGGGATTTTTGCTACCGGTTCTCCGAACCACCTACCTCTATTGCTACCGGATCAGGCGATCCGGTCCAAACCGGGAGTATTTCACCCCTGGTCCTAAATCAAGGACTATCTGTAGTATTGTATATAGCAGGGGTCTCCAACCCTGGCAACTTTAAGACTTGTGGACTTCAAGTTTCAATTTTCAGCTTTGCTGGCTGAGGAATTCTGGGAGTTGAAATCCACAGATCTTAAAGTTGCCAAGGTTGGAGACCCCTGTTATGTAAGATATAATATTGTAAGCAGCAGCAAGCAAGCAACTTTGCCAACTAACATCTCCCCCCCTCCCCAAAAAATGTCCAGCATTTTAAATGAATTGAAGTCATGCAATCTGATTCCAAGATGGCATAAAGTCTGATTAGAGGTGTCTTACATCTCTGGCTTATCCTGATCTGAAATAACTTCACTGTATACTAATGATTTGTCTCTCTTCCCATTTTTGTGTGTGAGGGGAATTGCTTTTCTAAGCAGTTCTATTCAATGTGAGATTGTTGGGAACACACACACACACATTCAGAATTTCCTTCTGAATGGATTTGAACAGAATTCAGAATCTAATCAACCCTTTAGACTTTTGAGAAACACTCTAAGGTCATGTGGTGGAAAGAGGGTCCAAATTTGGCACAGAAGCAACTGATTCTCCACGAAAACTGGCCTGAGGTTTGAGAAGTGCTGATAAAATTCATTTTATGGTGTCTTCTCTCTTTTGGTGGAATCTGCTCTCGGTGTTAATAGCAGTGTGTTCCTCAGTAGTGATTAGTGGAAGCCTATCATTTCAGTGCCACCAAATACCTCTGAATGATGCTAAACTGGGAATTAATGGGTGGTTAAATTTAGTTGCAAGAAGGTGCTTGATATTACCAATCTGCATATTTCTTTTTTCTTTTTTTAAAATCAGAATCTGGGCAGCTATTGGTAAGCTCTATAGGGGCACTAAGAATATTTGCCTGGACTGCTATATAATTTAAAATTAGGTTTGCTGTCAGTTTTTACTCCGTGTTTTATAAACCTATAAACACATCTATCATGCACGATCATTACCCTAGAAGAATTTTTGAATCAGACCAATATATCTCAATTTAATTTTCCTTATAGGTTTATTTTGAGAATAAAAGGCTCTGAGCTTATCGAGAAAGAGAGAGAGATGAGAAGGAATAAGTTGAAACACCTCTTGTTTTCTGGAATCTTGTTTTTTCAGATTCTGGAAAGGCTGAGAAAAATTTGAGATAAGGGAAAAGGAGAATCCTTGTACCACTTTTGGAATTCTGAAACAATAATTTAGAATTAAAAATGCTATAAAACATTAGCTTCTTTTTGTCTAAACCTAATATTCATATTTAGAGTCCAGGAAAACTTTTTGTGATTTTTTTTTTCTTAGGGAAAAATAATCCATGGAGGAAAGACATCAATTTGTGATGTGATATGTGAAATGTCTGAGAACAAACCACAAAGGTAGCTCTTTGTTTCTATTGATTTATAAATATTTAAATGTTGATGATAACCCCAAATGCCCCTGTGCTTTGCTCACTGCAGCATCAGTTTAATAAATGCATATGCCAGAACGGTAAGTATGTTTTTGGATGGCTAAGGATTTGGAAAGGAATAAATTATATTTCTCCCAGGAGTAGGGCTAACAATGATTTGTGCCTGTCATTGCAATTCCCTATTTACCTGACCTATTAATAGAGGGCAAAATTCCAAAGAAATGTTTAATTAACATTTGTAAGTAGACTTACAAAATCATTGCCGCCCCCATCCAGCTTTAAAGCAGCAGCTTTAAAGCCTGAAGTGAAGGTCCTAGAAAAGACAAGCTCTTCACCCTGTAATTATTATTACTGTTCCCAGTGGGGCTTTCATTCATCTCATTAACATCACAGTCAGATGGTGCTGCTCGGGGTAACTTGTGGGTGTCTAAATAATTTTACTCCGGGCAAAGCAAGCAGAGATGTCTCCTTTTCTTTTTTAAAGCTTCCAATAGGTTTCTAGGTTTGCCAGTAGCAACACCTCACTGAAGCTTTGTGGTGTCTCAGCAAGACGGCAAACAATACTTGAATAGGGAAGAAATTGAATGAAACCCAGTTGGGAAGAGGATCTTTTTTGTCTGAATTTAAATCAATTTAAACTTTAAATCTCCTGCCATGAGCTCAGCGGGTAGCTACAGTAGGTGTAGTACAGATGTGTGATAAAACGGTTTTCCTGAATTGCTTTTTCCTTCTCAGGGAACTGCACCTTCTATGTATGAGGTAGTGATGAGAAGATATTGCTTACTCTATACCCCAAGACATTTGTTAACGTGTACACTTGGCATTAAAATACAAGTATAGATGAATGTTCCTTTAAAAATGTCCCTAAATTACCCCCCTTTCTTCAGAAAAAAAGCAGTCAATTTGGAATGGATTCTCACTCTTGGCTAATGTCCAAATATATTGTATTTTTGCAGGAAATCTCTCCCCGTGCGTCTGCCACAAAGGGACTCTGAGGTTAATAATATCTGCATTCTTCAGGGAAAAGAAAGAATCAGTATGGCAATTTTTTGGCCAGTGAACTGATACGAGGCCTCAGTTTGGTTTATGAGTGTATTTCAAATTTGAGCTAAATGGCTGCTTTAACTTCTAATTATATATATAAAAAAACCAACTTCAACGGAGAGCTAAAAAGGCATATTATTTATTTGTTCCTTTTATATTCTATCATTCCTTGAGGAACTAATTTACATGAAGATTTCTCATTTTTAACCCCCAAAACAACTCTGATGGGAAAGTTGTACTGAGAAATAGTGACTTTTTAAAAAAAAAATGATTTATATGCTGCCCTTCTCCGGAGACTCAGAGCGGCTTACAATGCATTAAGCAATAGCCTTCATACTTTTGTATATTTATACAAAGTCAGCTTATTGCCCCCACAATCTGGTCCTCATTTTATCTACCTTAGAAAGGATGGAAGGCTGAGTCAGCCTTGAGCCTGGTGGGATTTGAAGTTGCTGTAATTTCAGGCAGCAGATATAAGTGGATGTTAATAACTGCCTTAGTCTACTGAGCCACCAGAGCTCTTTTGCAGGTAGTCCTCGGGTTATGACAGCAAATGAGATTGGAGTTTCCATCTCTAAGGGTGCCGTTATAAAGTGCAATGTTACATGATCATATCACTTAGTGACAGCAATCCCAGCAGTCCCTGTTGCCATCATAGACCCAAGTTATACAGATTGTTAAGAGGGAGGAGGTGGAAATGGCAGGTAAGCAGTCTGGTGGGTGAGAGCTATAAGAGGGTAGTGTGCCATATGATATAAAGCACAGGAGGTTCGATGCAGGTGCCACAGTGGACAGGGAAGTGCTGTAGGCAGATACTATGCACATAAAAGAAGCAGGAACAATTTCTAACTTTCTGCTGACTTCCCCATTGACTTTGCTTTTGGAATGCTGGCAGGAAATGCTGGAAATCATTTATTTATTTTATGTATGTATGTATGTATGTATGTATGTATGTATGTATGTATTTAGTTAGTTAGTTAGTTATTTGTCAAGAAGTACAAGGAAACAAGTAGCAGTATAGACATAGACATGGACATATGAAAAAAATTGGCACAAATTAAAGGATATAAATAGGCAAAACATAGCCATAGAATGATTTCATATAGATGGGGACAGTAGGACAGGGATGGTACGCATGCTGGTGCGCTTATGAACGCCCCCTTAGGGACCTCTTAAGAAACATGAAAGGTCCACGGTAGACAGTTTAAGGTAAAAGGTATGGGGATTAGCAAGACTAAAACAGGATCAGGTAGAGTGTTCCAGACATTTACTACTCTATTGCAGAAGTCACATTTCCTAAAATCAAGATTAGAGTGAATTACATTGAGTTTGAATCTATTGATAGCCTTTGTGTTATTACTGGTTGAAATTAAAGTACTCATTTACAGTGATCATGATCACACAACCATGGCTCACTGAAATATAATTGTGAGCTGGGCACTAAATACCCAGAGCATGTTCACATGACTGCTGGGGCATAGCAATAGCCAACAACTTTGCAGTCATAAGTCCCCATTGCTTGGCATCATCATACTGTTGAATGGTTGGTTGCCAAATGAGTGGTTGTAACCTAAGGACTACCTGTAATGTGTAGTTCACCTTTAGCCAACAGTGTTCTTAAGTTGGATTTGCATTCCTATGATTCCCAGCCAGGAGACTATTTGGTAATATTGGCTGGTGATTATGGAATTGAAGATCAGTACAGGCCAAGAATAAATAGGCATTATTTATAATATACATACATAGAATTACATTGTGAGAATGCAATGTAACCTATAGTGGTTGGGGAACTTTTGGGAGTTGAAGTCCACACATCTTTAAAAGGCCAAGATTGAGAAACACTGGTCTAGAGCTACTTCTGTTCCCCATCTTCTTTAGTTTGCGTTCTTCCTGACCATATGTTGTTTTTTAATCATATCAAGACAGAAAATGTGTGTGCATAAAATAGGTCCAATGCTATTAAACAAGCAACAAAATATATCCTATATAATATAACCCAGAAAATTAATCATTGGTGTCCAGCTCCATAAAAATATGCTCTTAGCCATTTTGCATCTTTGATCCACCAGTTAAGTCCCACCAAAATGCACAAATGGTTAGCGTTTTGTTTCCACCAAATTTGCTTTTTATGTGATCAGTTATGTTATATACTAGTAAATAATGTTGTATTTATAGAACATTTTGCATGTATTTTCACTGATTGTTCAACCCCATAGTTAGCTAGCAATATTGATGCATATGAATCAGTGAAAGAACTGTGGTTTGCCTAAGGCCACAGAGCACATTTCTGGCTTGAGATGAATTTTGCATCACTGACTTTCTCCCTCAGTTTTTCATAGCCACCAAAGCTGCACCATCTGGTTCTTATAAATTGCTTCAGTTGAAGTTGTTATGGAGCTCGAATTGCTTCAACTGGTTACAATAACCCTATAATTCCTTTTCATCACTATCCACTTGCAAATAAGCAGGATAGTTTTAAAGGATATAACAAATCCACAGACCTGTCTTTCTCCGAAAAATTTTTTTCCTCCAGTAGAAGCCCATGGAATGAAATGCTATAAAAATAATCTGCCAGCTAGAGGTGTCCTGTAATGATTTTTAACAGAGCTTCTTCTACCAGGCAGGCACTGATTTTATGTGTGATATGAGGTGTGTAAGAAATGTGTACTCTATCTAAAAATAACAAAGCATAATGGGTCAAACATTAAGTCTCTAGTGATGGCCTCTATTTTCACTTTGTAGATGAGAGGAAACATGATTTCTTCCCAAACGAATCAAGTGAGAAGTGAATGTCTTCTTTCATTTAAGACAGGCAAAAAAATAAATAAAAAATTAGGCAAATACAAAGTTTCATGGAAGCAAACACAAGACAAGAACTTTAAACTTGCAAACATGATAGGAATAAACATTTGGATCTGACAAAAAAATGAACTATAGCTTTGCTTCGAGATCTGATCCACAGACTATCCACTTCTCTATATATATTTTTTTGTCAAGGCTTAGGAAGCAAACATGATGTTCTTCTGATATATGGTTGTTGTGACTCTTTGGCCATGTTAACTAACAATTCTGGGAGTCCAAATATACATAAAAGATGCTCAACTAAAAAAATCTACAGCAACAGTTTTTTTGATCCTTGAGTGGGAAAGTTAGTGGGATCTGAGCAGTGGTGAGTTTCCATTGGTTCACCCTGGTTCGGGTGAATCAGTAGTAGCTCTGCCCACCCACCCAGACATCATCATGGACACTCTGCACATGTGCAGAAGTTCTGCACATGCGCAGACGCACAGAAGCACCGCGCACGAGTGAAGCAAATGCGCACACACGCACACCCCCAGTTCCAAACTGGTAGCGAAGGTAAGAGGAACCCACTACTGGAGCTGAGCTATACTTCAGTGCACTTTCCTCTGTTTCTGTATCATGGCAGATGGAAGATAACAAAGCACAACTGGGTAAATGGCTAACACAAGCCACAATCGGCTTCATGATTTGCAGTTGAATGTGAAAATGTTGAAGTAATGTACGGTAAGCGGAAATAAAAGGGTAGTTTCACAATGGGTCTTAGAGATACATACTGTAGACATGACCCATTCATATGGCAAGTAAGAGTTATATATATGCAAATAAGCTTATTGGTGTCTCATCACATTATCACGGTAACTGTGGTGCTTGCTTAAGGTGGGGAGGGATATATGGACTGTTTCTAAAGCAAAGGCAGCCTTTTTCGTCCCCCAAATTGATGTTTACCTTTCTTAAAAATAAAGAAAAAATATATATAACCGGACCCATTTTCTTCTGATTCACAAGTCATTTCTTTAAGTAGCTGGAAAGTAGCTGTGTACTTGTCCACAATTAATCTTCAGTAATAACAGTTAATGGAAAATCTCTTTACAGACCAATGAACTGTTGATAATAGTGTGGATATTACATTTCCCACAGAATGCTACTCCTATAACTGATTTAGCTGTTTCATAGAATCGTTAGAGTGGAAATGAACCATTTCAGCCTCCTTTATCAAGTCAAGACACAATATACCAAAACATTTTCAACAGATGCTTCTCAACCTTTTCCGTACCCATTTGTCTCCGCAAGCCATCTTATCAGTGTACTGACAAAAGTTTCAGAAATCCTCACAAATTTTGTCTTGATATTTTAGGTCCATGGCAAAATTTCTCCCTATTTCAAAATAAATATTTTTTTCCCAGTCCTACCAGAAAAACAATATACTATTTAGGAAGTTATTGTTTGCAGTCTGGATGAGGTCACTGAAGCCATTCAAAGAAAAATACCAAGAAAGGAAAATATGGGAAATATATTGATCTGGTTCACATATTGTGCTCAAGGGGAAAATAATAGCCTGACACCTCACAGGTTTTGTGTGTGTGAGTAAAATGAAGGAGTTACCCATGTAACCTCATTGAATTCCTGAAGGAAAAAGCAGGGTATAAATCTGAACAGTCAGAAAAACGACTGCTTTCATGTTCACATAGTTTAACTAGGTTCTCAGCCCAGTTTCCAAAATTCAGTAAGGATTTCAGTTATAAAACAAGACATGCTGGTATGGTTAGCCAAAGTCTAAATTTATAGATTTTGCTTTGTCATGTATTTTTCCACTGAAATCAGTGCATAACTTTGATGGGATTGTGCTTTGGAATGGATTGTAAAACATACTCTACATTTAAATAGTTTGGGAATCTCTATTTATCTTTGGTACCAGAAGTTACAGTATACTGAATTCTTGACCCCATATCTGTGATGGGGAAATAATTTTGAAATTAATATCTAATGTGAGTGTTAAGAACAAACACACTTGCAAATCCTATTTAAATATGAACTGATCAGTGGAGAAAAATATTTGTGCAGGTCTATGGGTAGAAAGGCATTTCTTTGGAAATTTTGTTTTAAAAAATTAGAATGCACCTTCAGTGCATATATGAAACTCACCCTGATTCTGAACACAGTGGCTCCCACTGTAAACTTTGGTCTTTATATTTTCTGCTTTCTGCTATTTTACACACAAATACTTGCACACACACACACACACACACACACAGAGAGAGAGAGAGAGAGAGAGAGAGAGAGAGAGTTTCTTCATACTCGTCTTACCTTAATTTTTTTCCAATATAACATACATACCTATAAGATATTAAACAAGATTGATGCTTTATGAAAAGATGTAATGTGAAAATAATTTTCTTCAGATGATGCTAATCAGTCACTTTTAGCTATGATTTGCTATGTATTTTATCAAATCAGAGAGGTGAAGATTTTTGAACACTATCCACTGGTTCTTCTCTTTCATTAAAAAAATGAAATGAATATAGTAAACATGTTTATGTATGGCACTTTCCTTCAATGCTAATGCATTAATTTTTAACCAAGTATGAAAGCTGAACCCTCTTAATACAGAAAATTAATTCAATACCTTTAAAAAAAATATTAAGTCCTATTTCAGGGAGAGTCAAATCTCTACTTCAATCTGATGGTATGTGAATATATACATAATTTTCAACTGCAAATGACAGCCTGAACAGCCATTGTAAGTAACTACTGCTTGTGTGAAAAATTAAAGTCTGCCCCTGGACATGTTTGCATGAACAAATATCCTCTTTAGTTCTCCTTAGGAATTTGTATAAAGCAGGGATGTCAAACTGATGGCGTCACAGCGGTGTCATGTGACATATTGGTACTTTCCCCCCCTTTGCTTAACCGTGGCCATGGCCAGCATGTGACGCATCTGGCCCGTGGGCCAGGAGTTTGACAGCCCTGGTATAAACTCTTATTTTACTGGACATATGCAGGAGATAGCTTTTAGAGTCCTTGTCTACAGATTTATTAGAGCAAATCATTATAGAAAATAAGTGAAAAGACTACTACTTTTAATGGAAGAGATCTTGGTTTTGTACATTAAAGCTTCTTTATTAAATCCAGTTTGCAAATGATTTGTTTGAAGTCTATGCTGTGCAATAATATACATTAGTTGTGAATATTACATATACAGTATTCTCAGGCATATTCTGGAAATGTTATTTATTTAAAACTTTTTAAGCTGTTTTGGAGAGGCAGATTCGTTTCATTTATATTTGATAAATATTGAAAAGAGATTTTTATCTGTTTATTTATTCAGATTCAGATCTTAATTGTAGATTAGATTCTTGAAATAGTTAAATGGAATGTCATTTAAAGGCTAACAAATTATTGTGGTATGCAACAGGTGCATGGCAGGGTATACTGAGACTATACAAAGCTCATTTGTACCTGAGCTTGTAAATTGAAATTAATGCAGTTAGAGCAGTGGTTCCCAATGTGGGGCCCATGCCCCACAAGGGGGCAATTTGAATCTTATTTAAACCAAGTTAATGGCCTTTTGGGCTTCCTCCGTGTGAGTAGAATTCACTTTTTGAGTAAAGTAAGAATTATATGTCATGGGGGTGGGGGGCATCAGGATTTTAGAGATGCTTAGGTGGGGCATGACCAAAAAAAGGTTGGGAACAACTGAGGTAGAGGGAATGGCCAAATAAAGGAATAAATGCTGATATTTCTTGAAAGAGGCCATTTTCAAAACACAGGCATTTTTTCCTTGATGACTTGATTACACACGCGATATATTTTTTCGCTTTTCTTCAAGTCATAAGAGACTGAAAGTACCTTGGAATTTCACTCCTTCCTTTTTTGGACTCTGTCTTTTAGGAAATTATGTTAAGGTAACTTACAATGAAAAGAAACAAAAATGGGACAACATAATGATAACTTCTATATCAATATGGTACAATGCATTTTTAAAAAAATCTTTATGTTAGGTTTACAATCAAACAACTTTTATGCGAAGCACACACATGAAGCAAACCGGAGGTAACACCGGTTGGAACCCACCACTGGATGGGCATCATTTTATATTTTATTCCCTCTTCTATTGTACTGTACCCAAGAAAGATGATATATGTTATGATAACCTCATCTGAAACTGTACCATTTCTAACTTTAGCAAGGAAGAGGCAAAGTCAAACAAAGGGTTTTTGTTTGAAGGAACAGTTGCATAGCCACCATCATGGATTGTTCCAAGGACAAATGTGCAAAATTAAATAATAAATTTTATCAAAATTGTGAAAATATAGGTTACAAATTTTATAGTGAAAGTATACAAAATGGATCTCTTTCTGCAAGGTTTAGGTAAGTGTGAATCTTACTTCTGCAAACTTGAAATAACTCTCTGGGTTTTAATTTACATAATAATGATATGCCTTGAGCCATCTTGTTCTATAGTTCTAGTAAGAATAATCTGAAGTAAGATAAATGTGGAGTGAAGCCATTATAAAGCAACTTAATCATGCCATATCGTACAATTATTTTAAGAATAAAGGGAAGATAAGCTAATAACTTCAAATAATGACAGTTGCTGAATAGATGTATATTTCTATTCATCAGAACAAGAACGTAATTAATCTCCATGATGGCAGGTGGATTTTGACTAAGCTAAACAAAATGCTGTTTTTAAAAGGTTAATTTGCTCAAATGATCCGTCCTTTCACAATACTCAGAAAAAAAGAAAAATCCTTATCCTTTAACATAAATTTATGGTCTAGGATTATCTTTTCTTCTCCAATATATATTCTAAATATTTTGGGGCTAGAAGAAAAAGGAGCCGTATCTGATCATATATCCATGAACACAGTGGTAGGTTTCAAAAATTTTTACTACCAGTTCTGTGGGTGTGGCTTCGTGGGTGTGGCTTCATGGGTGTGGCAGGAGAAGGATACTGTAAAATTTCCATTCCCGCCCCAATCCAGGGGAAGGTTACTGCAAAATCCCCATTTCCTCCTGATTAGCTGGGACTTTGGGAGGCAGAGAATAGATGGGGGTAGGGCTAGTCAGAATTTTTACTACCGGTTCTCCAAATTACTCAAAATTTCTGCTACCGGTTCTCCAGAACTTGTCAGAACCTGCTGAAACTCACCTCTGCATGAACATGTGTCTCATAGGGGAAATATTTAGCATGATTGTAAAAGTACGATGATACAATTGAAAAATCATGTTGCACTCAAGACATAAGATAGAGCAGCAAATTGCCTCCCTTTATCCAAATCAAAATGAGTAGTTGCCAAAAGCTACACAAGTTATTTAAAGTATTTCTCCATTTTTGGCAAAAGCAGATATAGTCATTACAAATGAATAAATGAACCTTTTAAAAGCCAAAATGAAATAGCTAAGGAAAGCATTTTCTGCTCAATAATGGTCATTTGGAGGATGACAAGGCAAATCCAAGGAAAAGCTGATGTTGGAAAGTGTTATGAAATTAACTGGATGGGACTCTGGAGTATGTTTGAAGAATTCTGACCTAAACTGATTTGGTTGGCTTTTACACAACCCATAGTCACCCTTCCATCCTCATTCTCTCCCTTCATCCTTCCTAAATTTTTATGTATCTACTCAGAAAAATACATATAGAGACATTCTGTATGCAACCACATTTGAAAAAAAAAATGCAACCTTTAGAGGAAGCATTTTTATTAATTGTGTAATATGGCGGAGCATTGTGGAAATTTTATAATTTTTATAATTTCTCTACTTCTTTCCTGTTGTTATAAAACAGGCTGAAAATAATGGAGAAACATGTGCAAGAGAGTCATGCGCTATAATAGGGCTGCCAGATCTGGACTGCAAAATCCAGATAACCACAGAAACCAACAAAGAACGTGAGCTTTCTCTCTTTACTTCTATCCTGCTGTCATCAGGAATTTTGCAGCCCAAATCTGGTATGCCGGCTGGTATAGTCCAGATCAAACCTATGGTCTGGTAACAAACTAATTGGTCCATCTCTTACACTGAGTGATCTCTGTTGAAAAATGGCATTGCATCAATCTTTCTCACTGCCTTTGTCTGCTTTATAATCCCTGCATAAGGCATTTGTGTTTTTTTTTAAAGCCTGTTAATTATGCTGACTTTCCTCCCACTTTTTTTTTCTTTTTTTGCTTTCTCATAAGCACATGTCCCTTATGGCAAGTTACCAGGGAAAAGGCAAAAATGGTTAGGTCTCTAGCTTCAGCTCTATAATGGCCAGTCCTATAACTGATCTGGACAGAAAAGAATGGAAGTGCGAGAGTTCAGAGACAAACAATATCCAACATCTTGGCTTCATCTGAGAGATAAGAGGTGAGCTGGAAAACACCAAGGCATGAAGTAGCTGTACATGATTCTTTTATTCACAAGATCATAAGGTGAAATTTATATAGTTGTATTAATAGTAAAGGGAAATGACAGGGAGAAATTCTGTGGAAGGCAAACAGTTCTATCTATGAAACAACATTTAATGCTGTTTTCATCAGCATATATTGAACACAAGTAATGAAGAGAAAACTAGATGAAGCATTAAGAATTTTAGTAAAGGCACTATCCACTGTAATTACCAACTATAACTGTGTAATATTCGGGTTAATCTCACTATACCATTAATGTCTTTTTCATCTTTTTTGTATGCTTCATTTGATTTCATAACCTTGAGATGAATGTCTCAAACAGTAATCATGTTGCTTTCTGTTTTTCCTTTCTTAATATTTTTGTCATCAAAGGAAGGGGTATTTGCTATTTAAGCCTCAGGACCAGACAGAGTAATAAGAATTAAATTCATGCTGGCGAATTTCTCTAGTTTTTATGCCAGACTGAGACAATTGAATTCTCAGTTAATTAAGACTTAAATGGAATTGTTCTTACCTTGATATTGATATCAAATATACCCCTCCCGAGAGTCACAGCAGCAAGATATCTGGTGGATGTCAATAACCATAACCCAATTTGTAAAGTTCCCTTTTTTTCTTCTTTACTGTTTTCAGTAAACAATATAGGTTTCATGACTTCTTAGTGGTAGTTACTAGTAGAATAGTGCTTCTATTCTACTAATAGGGCTGAGACTGTTTTTCAAACAAAACATGCCATTAATATACATATAAATATCTTTGTATACCCTGTTTCCCCCAAAATAAGACATCCCCTGATAATAAGCCCATTCGGGTTTTTGAGTGCATGGCAATAAGGCCAAGCACTTATTTCAAGGTTCAAAAAATATAAGACAGGGTCTTATTTTCGGGGAAACACGGTATTAATTCTATAATACCAGTTACCAGGAAATCTCATACACCTTGCTGGTATATCTTGCCAGCTAAGCAGCCTATATACAGGATCACATTTAATAAATGAATAAGCAAAACAGGGGAGCATTGTTTTTGCAATCTTCAGTTGATGAAAACTTCACAGTGATCATTGCCCATTGTGGTTTTGTAATTATCCAAATAACGTAGGCACTTAGATCAACAGTGTCTACTGTGTGTGCTTTGTTTGAAATGTGTGTATATATAGCCACTGTGCCGAAACTAATTGGATGGAGGTTTTTTTTAAGAAAGCTGAATTAGCTGCATGGGGCTCCAAGACAAAGAGAAGATGGATCTCTCTCTCTCTCTCTCTCCCCCTCTCCCTCCCTCCCTCTCCCTCTCCCTCCCTCTCTCTCTCCACATAAATACAATAGGTTTTCTCCATGAAATCGGTCTCTAACTGCTCCTGAACTTCAGTGCGCTCATTGCCAGTATAACTTTTCTGCCTTTTTTGCTACATAATGATCCTCTTCTCTTTTCTTGAACCGTCCCCATCATTTCAGCCTTCTACAGAAAACTATGTCTTCTACATAATTTGCCTGATGTATCTAAAGATAATTTGACTATGGTCATTTGGGATTTGAGTGAGAACTCTGGGTTGTGTGATTTGATGATTTGATTTGTTTGCTTTCTCCCCTGTCCATGGTATTCTCATGGTAAAGTCTTTTCTAATTCTGCTTCTTCAGACTCCAACTTTTGCTTCCATAGAATGTCATGAGAAATATCATTGCTTGCATTCTTCTAATCTTTGTACTTCTTAGAGTACTGCTTCATTTAACAATCGGTCATATGTATAGTGGTGATGAGAAAGTAACTTTGCAACCTTGTATTTATGATCTTTGCAGGCCAGTAAAGCAAAAGGAAGCTGCAGTAAAATCATAGGAACAGTCACAGTTTCATGTAGCAACTGTTTCACTTAACCAGGTTGCCAATCCTAACTGTGGCCACTGAACAAGGATTACCTATATAGACACATCATGGAAATGGAGTATCTTTTCTGAGGTATTCATTTGCTCTATCAAGTGCTAGTCTTCCGTGTCTTTCTTACTGACTACTTGTTCCTTTATGGTTCAGTGTCTTTCTTGACTACTTGTACCTTTATGGTTCATGGCTGATCAAAAGTTATCTAGGTTGTCAGTTCTGAAGCTCATTATTGTACATGTTATCATTAGCTTAGGTTTCTTTATATTTAATTTACTTCCATTTTTCACTGTGCTCTCCAATTTTCATTATTAGAGTTTGCAGAGCCTTTTATTTGAATTGTCAGAATAGTGTCATCAACAGAGATTGTAGATTGACCTTCCCAGGATGTTCCCACCAGTTTGTTACATCTTTTCTGAGTGTTCTGTTCACATCTTTTGGAATATTTTTTCTTATTTTCAAGCCTGTTTTCATCCACAATGTCTTTACAGATGTGATACTACTTTGTGTCTCTGCTGTCTAAAACTCTTATATTAAGTTCTTTCCTGAGATTTTTCTCTTTGTGGGCTTTGGCTTTTCTTCTCTTCTTGGAAATTTCCATGGTTTATTCTAACCTTTGTCAGGTTCCGATGTCATCTCAAATAAATTGCACTCCCAAGCAATTAGTTTTTGCTGAAATATTTCATTTATTGAGAACGACAGATCTGGTCCCAACTTCGTCGTAGCCAATACTAACCCTCTGACCCCAAAATCTTTCCCTTCCGTTCCCCCAAACCTCAACTTCTTATTGGCCATCTTCCAGCTCAATCTTCTCAGTTCCTGCCTCCAACCCCAGGAATTCCCCCCTCCCAACCCATCTCCAAGCAACACTATCTAAAAAAAGATTAAGTAGATAAAAGTTCAAGCCTCATCTCCTCCTCTTTATGGCAGCCTAGAAAGGCTGAACCTTCAGATTGCTTTGTTTTGTTTTCTCATCTTCACATTTATCTGTAATGACTTAAGACTTAAGTACATTCCATAATTCCTTCTGATTTTCTATCAATGGCATTCAGAACTTTGAAACAATTCCTGATCCTGATGTCCTCTTTGAAAATGATGGATAGATGATCAAGTTTTTAATTTGTCAAAACCAGGGGTGAAATGTTACCAGTTCGGGCCAGTTCACCTGAACCAGTAGTAAAAAATGCTACTGGTTCGCCAAACCGGTAGTAAAAAATGTAAAAATAAAAGTTCCAACGATCAGCTGATCAACCCGTGGTCGTCGGAACTTATTAAAAAAACTTTTAAAGCATTTTTTTACTACTGGTTCTCTGAACTGATAATTAAAAATGCTTTAAAAAGTTCCGATGATCGTGCGTCGCTCAGCTGATCGTCTGAACTTTTTTTAAAAAAAACTTTTTAGGCATTTCTTTTACTACTGGCTTCGGCGAATAGGTAGTAAAAAATGTTTTAAAAAGTTTTTAAAAAGGCTCCGATGATCACAGCTGTGCCGCGCGATCACCAGAGCCTTTTTAAAAAACTTTTTAAAGCATTTTTATTACCTATTTGCCAGAGCCAGTAGTAAAAAAATGCTTTTAAAAAGTTTTTAAAAGGTTCCCACGGGCACCACAGCTGATCACCCCCCACGCTGTTCTACTTACATTCCCAAACATCCTTTTGGCATGCACTGCGTGTGTGTGCACGCAGTTCGCATTTGGCGCATGGTGAGCATGCACGGCCAGAGAACCAGTAGTAAACCAGTTCAGATTTCAACTGACACTCCTCTTCCTGCTCCTCCTTCTCTTTGTGATCTCTTCTACACTCAGCATGAACTATATTGACTATGTAGCATTACTGAGCTCCTCCAATTGCTTTTGGCAATAATGTAGTAAATTTAATTTTTATCCAGTCCATCTGTTCATATGCCTATGATAGAGGCATGACTTTGATTATTTGGAAACAAGAGTTAGCTATGAAGAAATCACTGCAGTAAGAAAAATTGATAAGCCATTTTCCTGCTTCATTTCAATTACCTAAAACATATAATCCAAATATATTTTCTTCTTTAATATTTCCAATTTTGGCATTCTGATCTGCAATTAGAATTGCGTGTTCCATCAATGTCAAATTTAACTTGATTATAAAGCTCATTAACCTCTTCTTCTGTATTAGTGGTTGGAGTATAAACTTGGATGACTAGAAGTTTAATTGATAATAATTTGGTCATTGATTGCATTTTACTGTTTTTACAATACCCTTTCTAACTATAAAAGCAACTATAAAAGCAATTTCTCCACTTTCATGTCCTGTGCAATAAACAGAGTTATCTCATGACTGAATATCCAATTCATCTCAAATCACTGATGCATAAGATAAACTGTCAAATTGTAGTTGTTTAATTTCATCTTTGGCTGAATTGAGCTTTCCCATGTTCATGCGTCTTATGTTCCCTTTCCCACTGCAATTTTGCCTTGGCAGCTTTGGATTTTCTTCTCCTCTATGGCAACATCAGCATCTAGATGTCCCAAAAGCTTTAATTTATCCATGTCATAAACATAATTAGTTTACCAAAAGATCCTCAGCATTTCCTCAGTAGTGTGTTGATTGTCACCTGACCTGAGGGACCCTATCTTGTCAATCATTTTATATCTTTGCCATGCGGTTTTCTTAGCAAATGTACAGGATGTTTTCTCCTGAACAATGTGAACTGGTGCCATTGGCATTGACCTTCCATCTCTAATACCTTATAAAATTCAAGGTGCTGGTAATCACCTATAAAGCCCTACATGGCTTAGGCCCGGGGTACCTAGCGGACCATCTGCGGCCAGCAACAGCTTCCCATCGCCCAGTGCACTCTCATAGGGGTCCCATTGGCCAGACAGTGTCGACTGGCGGCTCCCAGGGAGCAGGCCTTCTCTGTGGGCACACCCACTCTGTGGAATCAGCTCCCCCTGGATCTCCGGATGGCCCCTGACCTTCGTTCTTTCCAACGTGACCTCAAAACATGGTTATTTGGCCTGACTGGATTGCACTGAAGGGGTTTTTTAAAGGGATTTTATTGGTTTTATATTTGTATATTGAATTTTATGTGTTTTTATCATTGTGAGACGCCCTGAGTCCTTTGGGAGAGAAGGCGGCATACAAGTTTAAATAAATAAATAAATAAATAAATAAATAAGTAAGTAAGTAAGTAAGTAAGTAAGTAAGTAAGTAAGTAAGTACCTGATTGCTTTAGCTGGGCAACTGGAATAGCCTTCCTACCTTGATCCTGCCAGGAAGTTTATATTCTTGCTATCACTTCTGGAAGTTCTTTAGTCACATTCCCTGGTATATCCCTCTGCCACGATAAAGCGACACAGCATTTCTTGAGGTGATTAGCTTTGCTTAGCGAAATCATTTCTGCATATAGGCACTGCCAAAAATATGCTGTTGGGTACTTTATTGTGTAAACTGTATAAATTCAGGCTGCCAACTTAAGCATATGTAAGTAGAAATAAGCTCTGAATAAATCACTAACGTTTACTTTGAAGTCAAAATTCTATCTTATGTTTAACTTCTAAGTTTGCGTTTTACACCCACCGCTTAATGCAAGCAGCAAGTTCCTCATGGAAGTGATTACAAGCAGCATTTACCCACTATTTTAGTGATTTCCAAAGCAGTGTTCATGTTAGTCTGTTCCAGTTTTAAGGAAAAGTTATGTAGCTCTTACCACCTGCCCATCAACACTAACTGCCCAAGATAAAGTTGTTGAACTCTATGTATTCACAGAGTTCAAGTCCAATTTGGCACAACAGCATAGCATTTTAAAGATTTGTTTTATACAGAATGGTTCGCTACTATATTACACACTGAACTAGCGATTCCAAATAATGTGACTGAATATTATTACTTGCACTCAGTTGAACTAGGATTCACATATAAAGTGGCACAATAACATTAAAATGTACTCAGTCTGAAAGCAGTTACTTATATACTTAAACTTCTGTGCTATCCTGAACCAGATCTGCTATTGTAACAGAAAACTGGATTGATATGGGATGGACAAGAAGTATTGGGAATAGATAAATCTATTGGGAACATATAATCTCTTGACAAACAAACGAGAGGCAGCTACATAACACATGGCACTTTAAGTTACAGTACGTGATTTTGGTAAGATGTTACTTCCTAATCTTTCTTGGCTAAGAGGATATATCAGTTTCCTTTTGTGCCACACTATTGTCCAGATATTGTCTTTACTGTAATGATCTTAACTCAGTATGCTTTATAATTTACATTCAATCTAACATTCTTGCCACCCTCATGTAATACTATCTAATTGGGCGGAAAAAAATTATAGTATGTTATATAGGCTAAGTTAGGGCAATTTTAATTATTTGTATTAGATTGTTTTATCCCATCTTTATTATTTTTTTAAGTAACTCAAGATGGAGAGCATACCTAATGCTCCTTCCTACTTCTACTTTTAATACAAAAATAAAGATGAATTGGGATGAGGGAGAGAAATTGTCCCAAAGGCATCCAACTGGCTTTCATGCCTAAAATGGAAGTCCTGATTTCTACACCAGCACTTTCACCACAACACCAGATACCTGAGTCTCTTTCTATTCATAGATTCCATTTTAAAAAGTTGTCAATAAAAATTCCAAAGATGAGAGTTGAACCCGTGGGGGAAATTCAAATATTTAATGATTTTAATTTGATTTTAATTAATTTTTAAACTGTTTTTAACTGTTTATGTAATTTCTTTGCTATTTTTGTAAGCTGCCCTGAGTCCTACGGGAGAAGGGCGGCATATAAATTACATAAAATAAATAAATAAATAATAGTCCATGAAAGCTAATACATAATATATGTATCAATCTATGAGATGCTGCAACACTCATTGCACTCAGAACTATAATTTCTGCAAAATAGAAGCCACCTTTTCCTAATATCTGAGGTACATGCAAGGGGGAATGTCTATACAGTTATTATGGCACATGACATTTTTTATGTTGATTCCTGTAATACAGAGGCCACCAACCTTTCCATACATCACATAGTATAGCAAAATGTAGTAACCTCATCTCCCAGGCATCAAATACCTCACCTCCCAGGCATAAATGTCATGAGTTTTCTGCATTCAAAATGATCTTGCAAGGACATTACAATTATACACTACAAGCTGTGGTAGTTTTAAGATGGTTTCATTTTTAAATTAAAAAAAAATAGTTTTAGATGTGTTTATAGGTGTTTACAGTAGTCTTGATATCCAAGGAGAAGCTAGTACTGACTTGTGATCTAATTGCTACAGTGTTTCCCTGAAAATAAGACCCTGTCTTATATTTTTTTTTGAACCCTGAAATAAGCGCTTGGTCTTATTGCCATGCACTCAAAAGCTCGATTGGGTTTATTATCAGGGGATGTCTTATTTTGGGGGAAACAGGCAGTGGTGGGATTCAGCCAGTTCGCACCACTTTGGGAGAACCGGTTGTTAACTTTCTGAGCATTTTGGCAAACTGGTTGTTGGAAGAAATCATTAGGGCTGAGAACCGGTTGTTAAATTACTTGAATCCCACCCCTGAAAACAGGGTAGTGTTTCCCTATTGAAACAGTATTTTTATTAAGCTGTTTTTATTCTCCAACTTTCTACCTCACTATCTGTTAAACTTTATCTACAAAATGCCATTCTTCCTTGATTTCTTAAAACAACAAACTATGACATTTCTTGCATTACTTTTGGCTTGTAGATGGTAAGCGTAACTTGGTAAAGCACACATTTAAATATTTCTATTCTCACATTTTAGGAACCTGAGCCCTGTGAATTTTGTATGCCAGCCTGATTTTGGTTACAAAAAGATAGTTTAATTTTCATGAGTGTCTATTATTATACAAAAATGCAAATAAAGGGAAAATGCCTAGTTTTTCTATCAAATGGGGACAAAGGTTCAGTATTTTGCTCTGAATAATGAGCGGGGTAGTACTCAAATATATCACAATTATATTATCATATATTAAAGCAAATTAAGAAATATACTTTCCATCTGAAAAGGAGAAGGATTTAGAGCATTGTCCAGAATCTTAACTTACTTAAAATCCTACCTAATTATTAAGAAAGCCTACTTTCAGTCATTTATGCTCTAATAAATTCTCAGTTGGATTGTTGAAATGCACCGTAACTAAGACTACCCTTAAACATATTCCAGAAATTCAGCTTGTTCAGGTTGTTGGTCCCCAGTTGTGAGTGGCTAAATATATTTCTAAGTGCATTGCATTTAGCTGAGCGACTGGGCCTAACATAAAATAATGGCAATCGTTTTTAAAGTCAGAATTCTCTACTATAGTGCCCTAATGAACTAATGAATTAGTTAATGAATTACTATGATACCCCATGCTTGATATTGATGATAACAGTTGCTGAAAGAATTTTATTTTTCTACAATTGTGTGGTACTTTCTGCACTGAGTAATTCTTGTGCAAGTCATTAAGCTGACAAAGTTGGACATCTCTCAGAACATGAGCTGGCCTTCGGTTAGACAAATTAGATGTTTTAATCTTGACCATTCATTATAGCTGCATTGGTACAGGGTGGGTCCTGGACTTGAGATTTCTCAAGCTCCCTGCCATTCAGTTTTTTTTCACCAGTCTGCCTGTAGTTACTACCTGGTCTTTCTCCACCTGCTTTCTCCTTCCTTTCCTCTTAAAGTAGAGCAGCAGCTGAGGTCTCTAGACATTGTTGACTCATGTTCATCTATTAAGACACCCAAATAATTTTCACTAATGCCTAATAAGTTCCCCTTCCCCTTCAGTTCTGGGGACATTCGTTATCTTATTTTGCATTTCAGTCTGCTACAGCAGAAGAACAAGTCAACCACCCCAGGTTTTAATCAGCCAACTTTCATACGTTTATGTGGCACCATTCACTCATCTTTAATTTTAAAGAAGCTCACTTCTGCAGCATACAGCTGTAGCCAGTCATTTCTCACATTTTCATTGTAAATGAACTGTGCTTTAATAATAATTTGAACTGTCATCCTTCTCACAAAAGTGAATTAATTTTAAGCCGTTCCATAAAATCCACATACCCAATCTTTTTACTTTATATATATATTATTGATGTGTATGGGACGGTACGCAAGAGGCTCCAACTATGAAAATATGTGTGATTGATGATTTTGTATATTCTACCATTTTTCCATAAGGATTTTAAAATTCAATATTTCACTGTTTGATTGCTATGGAAGGATATATCTATATTCAATTGCACACAGTTATTTGTACAGCCCCTTGAAGTTTTGCAGTCGTATTACCAAGGACATTTTCAAAACAGTTTCCAGGAAGCAGATGGTAAATCATTGCAAATGGTGTCAGAATATTGCTTTCTGAAGGAAAATCCATACTGTGGTTCTAGAACAAGATTTGTGTTTCAATCTATTTTATAAATTCTCTCCTTTCCCGCACAATAATTTCTTGCTCCACATGCATTGCAAGCCTATCTATATTCTCCCCATTTTCTTGTGCAGTTCTCTACAAATACTTGAATGAATTTTCAGAAATGTGGTACAGCATGCTATATAATGTTGGGCAGCCTGAATTTATACAAGTTTTAAATACATGGGAAGCTGGCAGAATCAGTTAAGTAGTAGTTAAATTATATCTCAGTGAAGCAGTGAAGGCAACAGTGGTACGTCTAATTCTAATTGTTCGGATTTTGTTGCTAGTTGTTGTCTTTCTTACAATTGTTATAACTGTTAACAAGGCCGTGGTGTCAAAACAAATTTTGTTTACACTTCCCATTTCACTAATTTTTAAGAAGCACCAAAAAAAAAGACCTATTTTCCTAGACAGGATTTATTTATTGTTTTATTGGTTCAATTTATATGCCTAGGATAGGGAAACATACTGATTTTGGACACCAGCAGAGTATTTCACTATTTAAATATGACTGCATATATAGGCTTCTGTCTCTTTTCCTCAAAAATATAACTTAGTGACTTCTTTAAAGGTTTTTAAATTTCTGATTGTTTCCCTCAAGATATAACTTTAGGAGGAACAAAGCTAGCTTCCCAAGAATGCTGGCTCCTTCCCTAATGCAAGTGATTTTTTTCCTCCATGGATACTAACAGAATTTCCTGCTCATATTAAATCCTTGAAGATGAAATACCAGTGGGTGTGTTCTAAAACTGTGACTTCTCCCTAGGAATGCTTTTGATTCTTTCTGAAATAACATTGTTATCTACAGCATGTCTCTCTTCCTGCACCTTTTCGTGATGTGTTCTTAATAGTTAAATGATTCAGCCACACATCTTTTCTGCTGAGAAATGATGGGAAGATGCACTTTGTGGAAAATATCTTCTATTCTGAGTTTTGAAGCTGCTCTGCCACCTTTTTGAAGCAGTCCTTCCTTTTTGTATGTGGAAAATTACCCCAAACTTTCTCTAGAGCCTGAGAAGTTAAATTGATTCTTTTTACCTTATACCTTATCTGCTGTTCTTTTTCAGATTCTTCTTTCATAAAAACTTACATTGAAAATGCCAACTTTTAACTTCTCACCAAGATATCTAAATTTGTTTTCCACCCTGATACAATTGATTCCACTTCAGCATTATTCATCACTTATCAAAAAATGAGTAATATCTGCACCAAATCTTTTAGTTGGATAAAACCTTCAACTATCTATATTATTAATATCAACACTCCCAGAGCTATAATTCTCTGCTCTTAATGGCATTTTTCTTACTTTGCAAAGGTATCTGTTGATTCTTTCATTGAAAGGTGAAGGACCTTTAAGCAGCAGATGGCCAAAGGCAGCAGAACATGTTCTTTCCCTCAGTTTTGGCATCTGTCTCCACCAACACTTCATTGCTGACAGAACATGGGGGATGGGGGGGGGGAATACCATCCTTCAGCTTTACCTAAACTTAACATCAAGAATGAAAAAAGACTTTCTTTGTGGTGCTTGTAATCAAACTCCATCTTCATGTTATATTTGAACTGCAAGCAAAATTTTGCTTGGCGAGAACATGATCAACTATTTATCATACAGTTAGGAACCAGTTTATACACATACGGATTCAGAAACAACCAGTAGGATAAGGAACTCACACAATTTCTCCACCTTCCAAACCAGCTGTTCTATTTGGTTGAAAGAAAAGGCACCTGGACTTGGTCCTCTTTTACTGGTTCTTCTGTGTGAATGGAATTGAGAAAGTGGTGGGTTGTCCCCGGTTCGGACTGGTTCGCAAGAACCGGTAGTAAAACCGGAGGGAGGCCCCACCCACCACCCTGGATGTCATCATTGGTGATCTGCGCATGCACCGGTAATAAAGGTAAGTAGAACCCACCCCTGAATTGAAATCATGCTATTTCATTCCTTCAAGAGGGACAGCATAGTTACTTGAAGGCCCTGAGTCATATGGATTATTGTCATGCAAAGACTGAATGGAGTGAATTTTATTTTTCCACAACATTTCTCATTGTTCTACTGTAATTACTTTGAAGTTTTCCATCCACTTTATCATGGAGTTGTTAATTTGTTCCATTTCCATACCATATTTCAATAACAATTAATATAGATACATTCTAGAAGATGATTTTAGTTTTGTATATCTGAGAAATTCTGTCATCTTTCTCAATGTCCCTCCTCCTTTCTTAAGGTCACTTTTTATTATTCCTCCTATCTGTAAATACATCATCCGTGGTAAATTCTTACCTTCACTGAATAATTTTGCTTTCTGAGTCTTGCTGTACCTTATTGGCAATAGATTACATCTTTCTTATCTCATTTTTTCTACACTAAGTGTAGAGAAGTGGACTAAAAGACATTTAACAGTGAAGCTAATGATGAAGTCACCAGATTTAATCTATTTTTTATGAAATTCTGTATCAAACATTGTCTTTTATTATATCCATTTAAGCTCTCTTTTTTTCCTTATCTTTCTTTATACCATAAATATCTATGAAATACTTTAGCTTGCTTCTTCTATGATTGATATTTTATGATTTGGGGATTTTATACATTTGATTATCATAATAAACAGTTTGCACAATAATATAATTTAAAATTAAAATAACAACTTTTGAATCTTCCCATACTTTGAATCTTTCATTTTTCCTCCTCCATATGTATGTGTTTGCTATTCTTTGCCAATTTTCTCTCAAATTGGAGTACATAATATTTGAAGATTTTATTGGATAATATATTCATTTTTACTATTGCAATGAATCCTAGCCATGAAAAAATTAATTCTTCAACCTTTCTGAATTGTTTACATCTTTCCTTTATTTATTAAAATTATTTTTTTTTTTTGAAATATGCATTTGTTTCATCCTATCAGGGTACTAAATATTCCATTGTATTTTTATTTTTCTTATCTCAAAGACAGTTTTATTCTCCACAAAGTTGTCTTCTTCTGAGGTTAAATTTCTCATGATTATCTCTGGTTTTTGTTTTTGTTTTGCTTTGCTTTGTATCTAAAGAATTCATTGAAGTCTTTGATTATTTTTCTCAACTATCTGTGGTTGTATACTAATCTTTATCATCTGAATAACGTTTCAACTTGTATTTCTCTCTCTGAATTTAAATACCAGATATTTGTTTGCAGAGTTTCTCTGCAAAATATAAAGCTATTACAAATAACAATGAAGAAAGTGGACACCTTTGCTAGAGCCTTTGCTTATGGGAAATTTTTGAAGAGTATTCCATTTCCTGAAGTCTTTTGTTATTTGCTTGTGATATATATACTTCCCAAGCTAGTCTTATATTCTTCTCCTGGGTTCATTTTGTTTAAAACTGCTGGTAAAAAAAGGCCAGTCCAAGTTGTCAAAAGCTTTTTCTATATCTAAAAAATATAAGTGCTGCCTTCTTTTTCGCACCTTCTTTTTATATATTGTGATGCATTTATTAAAAATCTTCTGTGGGGTCTTTGGCAGTCTCTGAATTTGGCTGTTTTCTTGTAGGTGGAAACATCATTGGTGCTAGTAAGGGAGTAGGTTTTGCTCTCATTTTATGCACTAGTGGCTTGTGGGTCTGATTTGGTAGTTTCTTAATTGTGGTATTCTTTGCTTCTTGATTGTCCCTCTAGTGTTAATCTTGGTATTAATCTCTGCTTATCTGGGTGTTGATTGCTGCTGAGATTGTGTTTAGGTCTTCTTGTTTCCTTTTTGGCTTTTTGATTGTCTCTTTTGAGTGGTATTATGTATGTTGGTGCAGAAACATCTAGTAAAAAACCAACCAAGCTCAGAGTACCAAGGACTCCATGGTTCAATCCTGAGCTACAAATATTCTCTTCTCTCCAGTATAAATCTTCTGTTGGCCTTCATTTTCATTCCCAGCTGAGATGGGCAACACACAAATCTAATAAATATTTTTCCCCCTCTTAGGTAGATAACTTGTTTGGTCTGCATGTATTATTTCTAAAATATATGCAATGATGGCTTAGTTGAAGATTTGTACCAAGGCTGTAATTGCCCAGCTCTCAGTTTTCTGTTACAGCACCATTGGACATTCCTATATAAGGAGTAGGTTATACAGAAATCCAATATTTCTACTTTATTTTTATCTTACCAAACTGAATAAGCAAAAACAGTAACTGGAATCCTTTTTAAAAAAGGTTATGAAGTTGTGAAGTCCAGAGGAATTTCTCAGAATGGTCCAATGAAGTAAGCATTTGTTGAGACAAAGAGTTACAATTTATTGGATCTAAGGGTGAATGGGATGAGCAAAATGAACTCATGTTAATGCTAGTCTATTTTGTGCCTACCTATTATGTAAATACAAAACCTTTTAAAGAATCTAGAGCCGTGGTGGTGAATTGATGGCACATGTGCCAGAGGTGGCATGCAGCACCCTCTCTGATAGCACGCAAGCTGTCACCCCAGTTCAGCTCTGCTGTGCATGTGCGTGCACCTCCTGTTGGCCAGCTGGTCTTTGAGTCTCTGCCGTGTGTACACGGAGGACGGGGGCGTGCAGGAGGGCATGGCACATGCAGGGGGTGCACACGTATTGCAGTTTGGGTGTTCGGGTTCGTGTGCGCGTATTTGCGCAAGCAGGCACATGCTTTGGGCACTTGGTCCAGAAAAGGTTAGCTATCACTGATCTAGAGCAACTATAGTATAACATGATATGGATCAAAGATTTAGTAGCCCTGAGCCATATGGGCAGTTCTTCTATACAGGGGACCTTCTTGTATTTGTTTTTGAGTACTGTTGATGAAAACATCTGATTTAACATGATAAAACATGTTAAATCAGACCAAAGACAATTATTAGCTGGTCTAAATATCTCACTGGTGTGGTGGGCATTTTGTGTCTTTATAACACTGACTTCAGAGTAGTTTGCTATTCTCTATATGAGCTTCTACCTCAAGGAAGTATATTGTAAATATTAGTATGACCTGATTTGGGCACAGAACCAATAGGGCTCCTTAGAGAAAAGCCACAATGGTGAATTTTGTCTTCAATTCCTTGTTTCCAGGAGAAGTAAAAGTTGTCCTTGAGTATGAGCAAAGCCAATTTCTGCATTTGACATGTTAATTGCATCCAGTATCTAAAAAACTGCTCTCTGTTTTAATCAATCCAGCTTCTGTATCTCACTGAAGAAAATATTAGTGATGAATATGTGTTAACTCATAAGGGGTACAGACATTGAAAGAAGGATATTGATAATTATTCTGGTCTAAAGTTGCATAGCAGAAATACAGCATTGTGGCTTGGGAGATTACAGAAATATAGGCAAGCAAGATTAAGTTTTAGCCTAGATATTCATAAAGAATTTACACAGACAAATAGAGATTCCATGGTTTCTCTTGGAGAAATTTGGTTGGGTTTTTTTTTTCACCTCTAGCAACATGTTATACCTTTCACCTGAAATTACAGATAGATCTTACCTATCCACGCTGGATAAGTACAAATCACCTGGGCCAGATGGTTTATACCCCATGTATTTGAAGGAGCTGTCAGATGTAATATTGGAACCACTGAATGTAATCTTTCAGGACTAACGTAGCACAGGGGAAATACTAGAGGACTGGAAAACAACCGATGTGGTTCCAATCTACAAAAAAAGGAGTAGGAATAGATCCAAGAAATTACAGGCAAATCAGCATGATATCAATACCTGGGAAAATTGTGGAAAAGATAATTAAACAAAGGATTTGTGAGCACCTAGAAACAAGGTGTTTACTAAAATCCAGCATGGGTTTCTTAAAAATGGATCATGCCAGACAAATCTTATTGCCTTTTTTTGATAAAGTAACTAAAGTAGTGGACCAGCAAACGGCTGTGGACATAATATATTTAGACTTCAGCAAGGCATTTGACAAAGTAGACCACAAGCTATTTCTTGGTAAGATGGAACAATATTTAGTGTCACAAGATGTATTTGCATTTGGTTGATCAATCACACTCAGCGGGTATTCCTACAAGGAGGGAAACATACTGGATCTTGGGCTCTGTATTCTTCAACATCTTTATAAATGATCTCAATGAGGGGATAGAAGGAGAATTCATCAAATTTGCAGACATTACCAAGTGGCTGGGGAATAATTAATACACTAGAAGATAGGCTCAAGATCCAGAAGGCTCTTAAAAGACTTGAGCATTGGGCTCTATCCAACAAGATTCAGTTCACTGGTGAGAAAAGTAAGGTCCTACACTTGGGAAAAACCAAATACATAGGTATAGAATAGGTGATAACTGGCTCAACTGTAATAACTGTGACAGGGATCTAGGTGTCCTAATGGACCACCATTAGGAGCCAGCAGTGTTCTACAGCTGCCAAAAAAGTCAATGCAGTCCTAGGATAGTGTCAAGACAATGAGAAGTGATAGTACTTGTTTACACCATGCTTGGAATATTACATCTGGTCAGCCTGGCACAAAAAAAGATGTTGAAATTCTGGAAAGTGTGCAGAGAAGAGCAAAAAAGATGATAAATTATATAACAAATGGTTGAGTGACCTAGGAATGTCTAGCCTATCAAAGAAAAGGATCAGAGGGGGGCATAATACTTGTCTTCCAGTATTTGAGGCTCTGTCATAAAAAAAGTGGGGATTGATTTATTTTATAGGGCACCAGAGGGCAAGGCAAGAAGTTATGGCTAGAAGTTTGTCAAAGAGGGATACATCCTAGATGTAAGGAAAAAGTTTATGACAGTAACAGCAATTAATCAATGGAATAGCTTGTGTCCTGGATTGTGGGAGGTCCATCACTGGAGGTTTTCAAAAATAGACTGGACAATCATTTGACTGGGATGGTATAAGAATCCTGCCTTAAGCAGGGGGTTGGATTAGAAAACCTCTGAGGTCTCTACCAGCCCTATGATTCTATGATTCTAAGAGGTTTTACCTCTTAGATTAAGCGAGTGGCTATTCCATTCCATTCCATTCCATTCCATTCCATTCCATTCCATTCCATTCCATTCCATTCCATTCCATTC
>WNWU01000053.1:6715162-6771565 GCA_012654045.1 Ptyas mucosa | reverse complement strand
AAAAAAACCTGGTCCTGAGGCAAAATGTGCTCCCTCTTAATTATATGATATCATACCTGGGAATGCAAGCTATTTTGGTGGATTCCCCTGCCAATGGTACTGCAGACATGGATGGGAAAATGCCACATCAAGGCAATAATTGGTGTTTTAGAAATCCAACCTGCAGCATCAAGTAGTGCTTGAAGGAACAGTCCTCTCACACAAGTAAATTCTTGGCTCACCTTACCTCCAATTTCTTTGAATCCTGTGGTGCTGCCATGATTAAGAAAAGGAACCTAAACACAGAACTGATGGCATGCTAGCATTATGAATTTGGAAGACTATGAAGATTTGGACATCTTGTTGCATGTGGAAGTGTAGAGAAGCATTAACAATTTATTCCTTTTTATTTTTGAACAGAAGTTAAATATTTGTTTGAGCATTGATATTAGAAAGAAGGCCAAAGAACTAAGCATAGTAAATACTGTTTCCCTGAAAATTAGACCCTCTCTTGTATTTTTTTGAACCTTGAAATAAGCGCTTGGCCTTATTGCCATGCGCTCTAAAGCCCGATTGGGCTTATTATCAGGGAATGTCTTATTTTGGGGAAAACAGGGTAAGCTGGTAGTTCTGAACTATTATCCAGAAATAGCAATAGCAATAGCACTTAGATTGCACTCCACAGTACTTTACAACCCTCCAAGTGGTTTACAGAGTTGCCACATTGTCCCCAAGAATCTGGGTCCTCATTTTACTAATCTTGAAAGGATGGAAGGCTAGGTTAACCTTGAGCCAGTCAGGATCAAACTCCTAACATTGAGTAGTGAGTTAGCCTGCAATACTGCATTCTAACCACTGTGCCACCACGGCTCAGTAAGTGAGGTTTGCTTGGTGATTATTTATGTGTTCAAGACTTGCAAATCAAGCTCACATTGAGAGCATTTTTTTTACTATATAAATCTAAAACCAGAAAATATTTGAATGCTTTTTAAACTGGATTCTAACTTTGCGTTTTAAGTATTAAGTATTTTAAGTATTAAATATTTAAAGCACATATTTATATTTGCATTTCCATTTGCACACTTGAGTCATTATACATCATAATTGCTTCAATGCCATAACTGCTTCAATGTTACACTTACTTGGTTTCCTCTAAATAACTATGGTTCATAATTTTCAAAAACAATCCTCTAATTAAAAGCATCCTTTAGCTATAAAACTAAAAGCTCCAAGTCCAGTTTAAAAACAAAAAACTGCAAGAATAGGGAGTCTGTAACTATGGCTATACAGGTCATTTGGTTAAAGAGTTATTCATAATACTGAAATGAAATATGGCATTTATATTTAAAGAACAGTAATTATTTCTAAATAAATATCCATGCATATAAATTAACATCTCCAATTTTATGCAAATTTATATCCTCTGTCCTTTATTTGAGCTATGTTTCAGTGATTACTATATTCTTCTCTGCTTAATATGTACTATATTCATTGCTGAGCTTGCTTTCTTCTGTTGTTCCTTCCCTATTCTTTTTGTGGGTGCTTTCAGACTGATGACATCATTGTCATCACTACTGATAGCAGAGAGTACAGATAATTTAGAAACCAGTCTAGCTGAAATAGAGAGTTAATGTGCTTTAAATCACTGTTTTTAATTAATATACTCTAAATCAGTGCTGACTGAGGAATCCTGGGAATTGAAGTTATACAACTTAAAGTTGCCAAAAACAGATTTAAATGAACAAAACAATAAAGGTAAAAGGTAAGGGTTCCCCTCGCACATATGTGTTAGTCGTTCCTGACTCTAGGGGGCGGTGCTCATCTCCATTTCAAAGCCAAAGAGCCAGTGCTGTCCAAAGACATCTCCATGGTCATGTGGCCAGCATGACTAAATGCCAAAGGCACACAGAATACTGTTACCTTCCCACCAAAGGTGGTCCCTATTTTTCTACTTGCATTTTTTACATGCTTTCAAACTGCTAGGTTGGCAGAAGCTGGGACAAGTAACAGGAGCTCACCCCATTATGCGACACTAGGGATTCAGTGGTTTGAATCCACTGAACTACCGACCTTTCAATTGACAAGCTCAGCGCCTTAGCCACTGCTATTGCTATTAAAAAAAACCCTTGCAGTTTCTATTTCTCATTAACCATTGAAGCAGTTGTATAAGCCAACTAATCATCACTATTTCTTTCTCCTATAATTTTAGTACAGGAAAATAGCTATACACACAGACACACAAACACACACATACCACCATCTTCCAAGTTATACACACGACTCTGCCTTCTCATATTGCTTTATTAATGTTGTGGCATGCCTTCCTTTCTCTGCTTTTGGATCTGGACTAATAATTATTAGTCGTCTTTATGACTGATCCTATGGTATCCATAGGGGTAGGGTCAAAGAAGTCAAGATGTTGCTGAAAGTATTGTAATCAAAACTCTACCTCTTCTACACATTGACATCATACATATGCATATACAGATAGTCCTCAATTTACAACCGCAACTGAGCTCAAAATTTCTGTTACTAAGTGGGACATTTGTTGATGAATTTTGTCCTATTTTATGGCCTTTTCCCCCACAGTTGTTACATGAATCACTACAGTTATTATGTTAATAGCACAGTTGTTAAGTGAATCTTGCTTTCCCTTTGATTTTGCTTGTCAGCAGTTGGCAAAAAGTGATCATATGACCTTGGGACACTGCAACCATCATAAATATGAGTCAATTGTCATGTGTCTGTATTTTGATCATATGACCATAGGGATGTCGCAATGGTTGTAAGTGTGAAAAACAGTCATAACTCACTTTTTTCAGTGCTATTGTAACTTCAAATGGTCATTAAATGAACTGTTGTACGTCAAGGAATACCTGTACTTCGGTAGAGTTTCAAGCTGTTTGTTACAACTGCCATCTTGCCTTTTTAGACCTCCTATCCATGAGCTGTAATGAACAGATAAACAGTACACGCATATACTTTCATTGCTTATTGAAAATTGTACAAGAACTGACAAGCAGTAGTGTTTTAATTCCTCATTTATCACGCTAAGTTCTGCCACTTTGATTTCTTACTGGCTGCTGAAACTGGAGGTGGAACCAGTGATTGTAATTTATAGCATTTGTGTCAGTTTACATCATGTGTGTAATATGGGCTAATTGTATCCATTAAAATCAAATGTCCATTAAAACAAATTGGCAAAATGTGAGTTATATCCATTGCACCAATTTATGTCATTTGTACAAATGTCATAAATAGACACAAATGATGCGAATTGTATCAATTGCTTAATTATGCAAATAATGTAAATTTACAGAAATGATGTCAGTTGAAACCATTTTGCTTTAATGAACACTTCTTTTTAATGAAATCCCCCTTTCTCCAAATTGGATTGTAAAAATGGGAATGGGAAGAATACTGCTGTTAGAAAGTCATTCTGCTTGCCATATGATTGAACATGAGACAAAACTCAGTTACTAACCAAAGCTGAGACCCAAATAATATCTTAGCAGACTCCAATATTATTTGTTTCCAGAGTTAGAAGAGCATTAGGGCAAGAGTGACCAGCATAAAATAAAAGGGATCACTTGTGATCAGATGGTGATTTATGAGCATAGCATTCGTTAGGTAAAGGTAAAGGTTCCCCTTGCACATATGTGCTAGTCATTCCCGACTCTAGGGAGCAGTGCTCATCTCCGTTTCAAAGCCGAAGAGCCAGTGCTGTCCGAAGATGTCTCCATGGTCATGTGTCCGGCATGACAGGAGCCTTGGTGGAGCAGCGGACTAAAGCGCTGTTAAATAACACTTAGCTGCCAGCTGCCTGCAATTACTGCAAATTCAAATCTCACCAGGCTCAAGGTTGACTCAGCCTTCCATCTTTTCGAGGTAGGTAAAATGAGGACCTGGATTGTGGGGGCAATAAGCTGACTTTGTATAAAAAAGAACACTGCTGGGGGGTGTGGTGGCAAAAGCCCTACTAAGCAGGTATATACAAAAGTATGAAGGCTATTGCTTAACGCATTGTAAGCCGCCCTGAGTCTCTGGAGAAAGGCAGCATATAAAACAAACAAACAAACAAACAAACAAACAAATAAATAAATAAATAAATGACTAAACACCAAACACCAGTGACGGACTGCTGTTACCTGCCCACCAAAGATGGTCCCTATTTTTCTACTTGCATTTTTTATGTGCTTTTGAACTGCTAGATTGGCAGAAGCTGGGACAAGTAACGGGAGCTCACCCTGTTACGCGGCACTAGGGATTCGAACCACTGAACTGCTGACCTTTTGATCGACAAGCTCAGCGTCTTAGCCACTGAGCCACCGCATCCCATTAGCATTTGTTAGTAGCAATTAAATCTAATCCCTACAACCTTCCCTGTAGATCATATTGTAGGAATGGGAGAGTAGCCTGGAGAAGACATCTCTAATTTATTTATTTATTTTGTTGCTAAATGAAGATATTGTTTAATTATAGCTTTGGCTTTCTTTTGCTCTTCTTTTAAGAAAGTACCACTGCTTACTGCATTTCTGTATTCTGCTTGCCATATAATAGAGTTGCCTAATCACTTCTGTTTAAAATGGATAGGCATGGTAGACATCTTAGTTAATTTCCCTCTGATTTGAGCAACTGCTTGTTATGCTGCAGTCATGCTGCAGAAATCAGATTTCCCCACTAATAGAATGCCATGGATTAAGTCATGATATCAGCCCCTCCTCCAATTCAGTAGTGCTGGCACTGCTGAGTTCCTTGCTTAACCTGGTGGGAGTTCAATCAAAGAAATTGAGGGATTAAATGAAGAGATAAAGTTTTCTTGTTAAATACAGTCTATTTGCAATTTTTATCCCAGATAACTGGTCATGCAACTTATTATCATTGCATAAATATGAGTCAAGAAATTGTATTAATGCTTTATTTTCCAAATGCATAAATATATTAATTCAGTTCAAGGACTGCACAGAGGTAAATTATACTGATTCAGAAGAACTGCAGAGTTACTTCCATGAAATAAATATATACAAACACCACTCAGGCATATGTAAATATCTCACTATATGTATGGTTTGTGTGTGTGTGTGTGTGTGTGTGTGTGTGTGTGTGTGTGTGCAGTGTTTATCTCTATGTGTGAGTGTGTATCCTTATGACTATAACTTTTTTGATTGTATCTTACAATTTATATTGTTTACTTAGTATCCTAGTATGATTTATGTTGATTGCTTATTTAATATCCATGACTATCACTAAATGTTGTCTCTAATGTTTTATGATGAATGTATTTTTACAATGACTATGATAATGATCTAACACTCCTGTTATATGTACACAGAGAGCTGATGCACCGGAGACAAATTTATTTATTTATTTATTTATTGGTTCAATTTATATGCCACCCTTCTCCGGAGACTCAGGCCGGCTTACAATGTGTTAAGCAATAGCTTTCATACTTTTGTATATACCTGCTTAGTAGGGCTTTCGCCCCCCCCCCCCCAAGCGGTGTTCTTTTTTATACAAAGTCAGTTTATTGCCCCCACAATCCAGATCCTCATTTTACTTACCTCAAAAGGATGGAAGGCTGAGTCAACCTTGAGCCTGGTGAGATTCGAACTTGCAGTAATTGCAGGCAGCTGGTACTACTTAACAGCACTTTAGTCTGCTGTACCCCCAAGGCTCTTTGTGTGTATTCCTTGTGTGTATGACCAATAAATAATTATTTTATATATACATACGTGTGTGTGTGTGTGTGTGTGTGTGTGTGTGTATACACACACTTAAATATTATGATATATATAATATATCTGGAACGATCTGGAATGATCTACCCCCAGAGATACAAGTGATCCCAGACCTCCGGACTTTTCGTCGGGCCCTAAAAACTCACCTCTTTCAGTTAGCCGGGCTGACCTGATTTTATCTTGGTTTTAAATTGACACTGATCTTAAATTGAAATATTTTAAATTAATGGGCCAAATTTTATATAATTTATTTTAAATAACTATTTTGACTTTTACGTACAAATGTTTTATTTTGGCTGTTCACCGCCCTGAGTCCGAAAGGAGAAGGGCGGTATAAAAGTTATATATATATATACATATACATACATACATACACACACACATATATATATATATATATTATATATAGTGTTTCATATACGATAGATAGATAGATAGATAGATAGATAGATAGATAGATAGATAGATGCGTAGATGATAGATATGTGTGCATGTCTATGACACACACACTTAAAAATTATGATATATATATATATATACACACACACACATACACACACACACACATACAGATACATAGACAGACAGACAGATACATAGACAGACAGACAGATACACAGACAGATAGATAGACAGACAGATAGATGCATAGAAGATAGATATAATGTGTGCATGTATGCACATACACACTTAAAACACATACCTTAATAAATGTACACATTCTAGTACATTTGTGAATTTCCAGTTTTCAAATATATTGCATTGAACTTTGACAATCATCTGCAATAATTACATGTATTCCTTCAGGTTTTCTTCATTTGTTCATTCATTACAATTGCTTACAAATGTATAATTCACTGCAATATATAAGTATTAAGAACAAGGAACTCTATTGAAAGCTTTCTCCATACCAAGATTCTTCATTCACTCCAGTAATTTTTTTCTCCCTTCAGCCAATTTAGGAATTAATCAACCCTTTCCTTTCTTTGCAAGAGACCATCAATGTCTATGAAATGGTTTGAATGTCTAGGGATGAAAAATATATCCAAAAGGGACCAGAAGATTTACAAACCTGAATTTTAAGTAGCATTTCTGAATAGTTCTACCTCAACCACAACCAACCACCATTAAAAATAATGTATTAGACGATTAATAAAAGACATAGTAAGTGGATTAATAAACTCTTCATTAAAACTGCATTTTAGTGGAGAATGAAAGTGAATTCTAAAAAATAAAGTTACTTAAGTGAATTTAATAAAGAGAATTTCATTCTTAAACTGTATTTTGATACATTTGGTGCAAATTATGAAAAAAAAATTGTTTTGATGGTCTGACCCTGAACAATATGGGATAAGCATTGAACACAATGTTTCATAAACCAGTAATACTTTTAATGGAAAATTCACCAAACTATCACTGTTTTCCAAGTTGTGTGTTTGTATGTGTAACAATCTTATATTTACCAAATCTTACGTTATTTGGTTAAAAGTAGAGAATGGGTACCTACCCTGTTTCCCCCAAAATAAGACATCCCCTGATAATAAGCCCAGTTGGGCTTTTGAGCACATGGCAATAAGGCCAAGCACTTATTTCAGAGTTCCAAAAAAATATATAAAACAGGGTCTTATTTTTGGGGAAACACGGTATGTCTTAGGGTGGGTTTGTTTGTTCTTTGTGTATGTGTGTGTGTGTATGTGTGTATGTGTGCTTTAAGTTTTTGGTTTATACTGATACTGAACCCACTTTCCAATTATCTTCTGTCCTAGAATGATACATTTTTTTCTGTCATTTTATTTTAAACATAATTTAGTAAGTTAATGAAGTTAAACACAGGACTTTAAAATAATCATCAGAAATAACAGCAGGAAATCTAAGGTAATCTCAAGCACAGAAGAGGAGAGTTGATTCCACTCCAGCAAATATATTTAAATTCAGAACTAGTAAGTCCAACACTTCCATATACTGATCTGTGATAAGCCATTTTTTATTCATATTTTTTCTTATAAAAACCACTAGCGTTAGTAGAGATTTAGCATAGGCAATCTTTAATTTAACTGATTAGAACAATTTTCCTGATCTTTTTCCTGTTAGAAAATGGGACATCTTACATGCACTGCTTCTAGGGCACACCTATTACTATGGTTAATGGCTGTACAGTTAGTCAGGTGTTTAGATATGTTGGATATGGCATTTTATCCACCTATCGAGCAGATGTTGTTTTATGGTGTTAAAGGTATTGTCACAAGATGTAAGCTTTTCCAAATAAAGCTGCCTTTTGCAATTGACTGATGGTGTTTTGGTCAATGCCAACGCTGTTCAAATGGTGCTTCAGATGTTTTGGGATTGCACCCAAGGCAGAGGTGAAATCTACTTACCTTCCTTACCGGTTCGAAGTCACATGCATGCGCAGAAGGTAATGAACACATTGCTTCCTGGTTAAAACCAGGAAGTAACGACACCCAGACAGGTGGACGGAGCTTTGCTCTGTCATCACTACCGGATCGCCAAACCAGCCACCACAATCACTACCGGATCGCTCGATCCGGTCTGAACCAGGAGCATTTCACCCCTGACCCAAGGTGCCTATTACTATTAGACTATTTTCTTTTTCCACAGTCATTCTACTTCCCTTTGAAAGTCTTTATACATTGTGATTTTTCTCGAGTTTTTTCTTTTCTATTCTGCTGTTTCCAGGTACTGCAACATTTACTATACAGGCATTTTTTTTTTCATATCGACAGCTGTTTTATCTGAGATATTATGTGGCAGGTGCTTGTCTGTTGGAATTCTAAAGTCCCAGAGCACTTTAGCTTCTTCATTTTCTATTACTTTCTCAGTTTTGCTGTTCTTCCAGTTCTTGCTTGTAGGCAGCAGTATTCCACTGCACCATTATTGCTACTTTGTTATGCTGTTATTTGTAGTCAGTCTGTGTGATCTTTTTGCAGCAGCTTACTTGGCAGTCCACTGTTTCTTCAGCTTTTTTTCAGATCCGGTATTTGTTGTGTGTCAATTCTGGCTTTGTGCGCATTTGTTCTCAAGGCTTGTTGTTGGGTAATCAGAATTACCCCCTCTGTCCTTTTCTTCAGCTTTCCTGGTCTTAGCTATTGCCAGTCTTGTTGTTATCTGCTTGGCCTGCTATTTATTTTTTATGTACTGCCATATAATAGTTTGTCTTCCCATTTCTCTTTTCTATTCTTTGTTTGATCTTTTTTGTAGGCTGGTTTTGTCTCTCCAGTATTCAGTAAGACTTCATGGTATATCATTTTCAGTGCATCTTTCTCACTGCCCTTCAAATATTCTTTCAATGCCCTTCCCCCCCTCTTCTTCAACTGTGCACACTCACCTGTGCTCCTTGGTAAGTAGTCTGTCAACATCACTGCTTGAATTCCTTGCAATTATTTTTATTTTATTCCCATCCAGACTATTAATTCAGCCTGAGTCCAGTCCACTATTCCAGCTGTTTATCTAATGACTTGAACTGCCCTAGTGATATTTGCCATGATGTTATATTTCCTACACTGAGTTTGGACTTAAGATCTTCTTCATTACCATGAAGTATTCACTTCTAATCTGTTTATTTTTTAAATTTATATTTATATGCCGCCCTTCTCCGGAGACTCAGGGCGGCTTACAATGCGTTAAGCAATAGCCGTCATACTTTTGTATATTTATACAAAGTCAGCTTATTGCCCCCACAAACCGGGTCCTCATTTTACCCACCTTAGAAAGGATGGAAGGCTGAGTCAACCTTGAGCCTGGTGAGATTAGAACTCGCAGTAATTGCAGGCAGCTGGATGTTAAATGCTGCCTTAATAGGAGGCATTAGCCTGCTACACCACTCAGGCTCCTTGTTTTTAACTTTAATGTGCTTGATGTTGTCTGCTTGAAGGATGCCCAGGTATTTGTAACTATCATCTTCATGCAGACTCTTGATCCACCCCACCCCCCAAAAAAGGGCATCTTTATTCTTTCAGTTTTCATTGCTTTTCCTCTGTTGATGGTGAAGATGGCACATTTATCCAGTCCAAATTCCATTGCAATATCTTGGTAAGGCAGTGTATGTTTGTTTGTTTCTGTTTCCTTTTGAAATTAGAGATAGGTTAGGCTGACAAAGTGATTGAAAGAAAGTCATCTTGTTCAACCCAATCTGTGATTGAAGATGGAGTAGACACTGAGTTTTTCCTTTACAAGTGTCTTAACCATTACATGTAATGCCTCTCAGTATAGGATCTCTAGTTACTGGGAGTTCTCTAGTTACTGGGAGTAATCCCATTAAAGTAATCATTAAAATCAGTGGGATTACAACCAAAGAATCCATTCCTTTCTTTCATTCAAGATGATCATAAAATACCATTTACCAGAACAAATGTCACCTCATCTCTAACTTATCCTTTGCTTTCCTTTTCCATCTTTTGCTCTTCATTCCTACACTTTTAACATTTAGACACTAAGCTTTTTCAGAAAATAAACTCTCTCCTGTTTGTGTTTGCATGCACATGTATTAATCCCAGAGGTGGTATTCAACAAGTTCTGACCAGTTCTGGAGAACCGGTAGTGGAAATTTTGAGTAGTTCGGAGAACTGGTAAATACCACCTCTGACTGCCCCCCCCCCCATCTATTCTCTGCCTCCTGAGTCCCAGCTGATCGAGAGGAAATGGGGATTTTGCAGTAACCTTCCCCTGGAATGGGGTGGGAATGGAGATTTTACAGTATACTTCCTCTGCCATGCCTACCAAGCCATGCCCACAAAACTGGTAGTAAAATTTTTTGAATCCCACGACTGATTCATCCACTTGCCTTGTTATGTACAGTAGAAAAGAATAATAATCAGTACATAATATAAACACACATAATGTAAATAAATCATGTGATTTCTGAGTTTGTTGACAAAAGCAGAATAATAATAGTTTGCAGATGTCCCAAAGTGTGTAGAACGAAACTAAAGAAATACCAGGTTTCCTCTATTCACATCAGGAGCTGGAAATGCAAGATCTGAGTAGCTCTTATGAATTATTCCTCCCTCACTTTTAATAGGATTTGCTTAACATAAACAATTTCTTTTTTAAGTCTTAGTTTACTAATAAATAATTAAGTAAATTACCACACTTGCTGAATTAAACAGCAATGGAAAACCTGAGACATAGTACTTGAAATGGGTTGAAGGAACAGAAAAGAATATGCTAGAAATCAGATGTTTTTTATCTCAATCCTGTATCACATACATGCTTTGGTACCTTTAAATTTGTTAAGGAAGATGGGCAGACTTCACAAGGAAAAATGCAGTGAGATTCCTGAATTCAAATATTTTATACCTGTTCAAATTTATGATAGCATGTTTTTTTTATTCTTTTCTACTTAGAGCAGTTATTCCCAAACTTCATAGTCCTGCAGCCTCATAAAACAAAAAATGAATTTATGTGTTCCTTCCCAAGAATAAAATGTAGTATTTCCTTGGAGTCATGGTTTGACATGGAACAAAAAATAAACATATTTCTAATAATTACATTTTAAACTTGCACAGACAAAATGTAGAGCAAAACTCAGAGTAAGCTTTAAAAGTTGTTCAGTTATTCTTATTCAGGTTATAATGAAAAAAAAAAAGTGAACTCCCTCTAAGTTGCTTACAGTTTGATAACTGTGCTTCGGTTCATTAGCAAATGTGGGTTTTAAATCCATGGAGAAAAAAAAATCCCTGCTGATCTGTTGATTGATCTCAAATTTTGGTTTCTTCCTACTAAAATGGCAGAGTTATCTCCCAGTACACTGTATCCACAGCAGGAAGTATAAAATTTCACTTCTCATATTTAACTATTTACAATTGCTACAATGTTATAACATATATTGCCTTAATTTATAAATTTTACAGTGCATTATGCTAACTTTTATCTTAGAGTATTTTCCAAGAGAGAAAAATATTTTTGAGGTGGGTAAAATTTTAAAAATCTCTCACTAAAGACAAATCAATTTACAAAGAAGATCATGTTATACAGGGAAAACTGTGGTATAGATACATTTCAAGAATTTGATATTGCAGATTCCATGATAAACTGATCTAATCTTCAGTTTTTGGCCTAAACATGTGTTTGAAATTTATTTATTCATGAACTGTTACACCTCTTGAATAATTTGGCACCATTCACAAAATCCATAAATGTTCTTTTATAGGTTCATATAATGAGAGACCACACAATTAGAAAAGCTTCTTATGACAGCAACATGTCCTTACAATTTGATATCTACAGTAGTGGCCAAAATTGTGGAAATCTTTTGGGAAAAGTGTATTTTTGAGGTTTGATAGCTAATAGCACCATTTTTTTAGTAGTACCATAAAATTATATATCAATGGAAAGATGATTTAATAAAGAATGTAATGCAACAAAGTTTGTTCAATTATCTGTATTCTATGAAAAGTTATAGCCGAATAACCAGAAAAAAGGAAGCACAACTTGCTTAGGTTGATATCAGGTAGCTTTCCTTCATCTGATTGTAGCCAATGACCATGAGTGTTTACAGAACCAATCAGGTGTCATCTTGTTTTGGCAATGAGCCAATCAGATCAGAGTAGGATTCAGTTATTGATGTCATATATTGAAGCTGAGAGGAGGACTTTTGTCAGTATGTTATGTGATCGCTATCAAGTTGGTTGGGTTTTTTCATTTAATGAGCTTGTAAAATGTAATAAAATTAAAGTAATGGTGCAAAGAGTTGACTGGTCACCCAGAAAGCGATATGAAATAGAATTATTAAGTGAACTTGGCATTTCTAAGTTTTTGAAGAGGTATAAGGAGATTCAGTCACTACAAAACCACACTGGTAAAGGCAGGAAAAGGTGCACAACAGCAAGTGATGATAGAAGAATTAAGAGCCTGTGCCTACATGACAGGGTGTATATACTAGATGAAATGGTGCAATGCAATGTGAAATTGAGTGGAAGGACTGTTCAGCGCAGACTGCAAGAATTTAGCCTAAAATCTAGAATTCCACAAAAAAAGCCATTTTTATCTCTCAAACAAAGGTTGAAAAGCATTACATTCTTGATTAAATTATCTTTCCATTGATATATAGTTTTATGGTGCTACTCCCCCCAATAAAGTGGTGTTATTAGCCATCAAGGCTCAAAAATATACTTTTCCCAAAAGGTTTCCACAATTTTGGCCACTACTGTATTTTAATAAATTATTTTAGAATTCTTATTTTGCATATTACAAGAAAGAGAAAGAATGGATTTATTAGAGGGCATTTGGAATAGTAGCCCAGGTTAGAAATTTCACCCATTTGTAGAAATGAAATCACTCAGGAATAATAAATAGAAGAAAATACTGGCAGAGATATTTGAGGGATCTGACCAGAGTGCAATTTTCTATATTAGAATACTTGAATAAATGCTTCAATGAGAAAAGATCCAGAAAGAAGTACAATGGTATAATTTGGAGTTTTAAAAAAGAGTGAATAACCAATAGTGTCAAGTACGCCTGTGGGTCAAGGAGGAAATCATACAGCAGAACGCATTTGAATTAGCAACAAGGAGCCCAGCAGTCATTTGGTTGAGATAGTTCCAACAAAATGCAGATGGTGAGGGATGAGAAAGGGAGTATAATGGCATATTTGAATATGTAAGAGAGCCAAAGATAAGTCACAGAATTAGATTTCAGAGAAGATAGAAGAAGATAGAAGAATGGCAGAAGGCAACAAATGGACCATGGGAACCATACATACAGGTAACTGGTTGCTAGTTGCCACTGATGGAAAAGGAATCACCAGGACATTGAAGAATCTGCAGTATAGAAATAGATCAAAGTGTCAGACAGCAAAAATCCTGAGAGAGGGAAATTGTCCTTGGCAGAACAGTGAGAGTTATATGGTGCAGTGAACTCAATTTGTTGGTGCACATGGACCTTTACTTTCACTTAGTGAAGAGATCATGCAGTTAGGAGAGTTAGAGAGTTATCCAGCCATGAGATGCAGCAGCTGGAAATTACTTCCTACTATCTTAATATCTTCTCACTGTAGCATTCCAGATCTCCAGTGGCCATAAGCAAGCCTCTCACTAGCTTTGATACTGTTTTTCTATGAAAAATTGTACGGAAAGATGATTTGAAAGAAAAAATGATAAATTCTGATGAGGGAAGAAAGAAGAAGCAAACTTCCTCTAGGGTCTAGAACAAACTTTTCACAACCTAAACTGCAGTTTCTGCCCCAAAAAATGTCATAAATTGTAGTCATGTCACTGAGGCACACTGCAAACAGCTGTAAATGTGGGCTGATTGGCCAGTGCCCAAAATGCAACTGTGTGACCATGAGAGGCTGTTGTCATAATTTGGAATTTGGATCATGAGTATTATTTGGGGGGGGGGGCATCATAACTTTGAATGGTGGCTAAGCAAACAGTTGTAAGTCAAGGATTGGACATAAACTTAAATGTATTCCAAGTTGTAAAATAGAAATAGCCAGTAAAAAGGAAGTCTCACTGGTCTTTTTTGGTTCATTTGTACTCACAAACACAACTTTTTCCATTGAAGAGTTGTAAATGTAGTCATGTATCCTTTTCATCTATCTATCTATCTATCTATCTATCTATCTATCTATCTATCTATCTACCAAATTTATGTGGTTGCCCATCTCATTGAAATACACTTTGGGTGGCATACAATATCCACTTAAAACAGTAAATAAATAAGAGAACTATTAGTTAAAACTATTATATAATACAGGTAATCCTCAAGTTAATTGTGTTCAAAATTTCGGTGGTTAAGTGAAACATTTGTTAGGTGAGTTTTGCCTCATTTTACGACTTTTCTTGCCACGGTTGTTAAGTGAACCACTGCAGTTCATAAGTTAGTAACCAGGTTGTTAAATGAACCTGGCTTCCCCATTGACTTTGCTTGTGAGAAGGTCGCAAAGGGTGATCCCATGACCTTGGGACACTGCAAAAATAAGTCAGTTGCCAAGCATCTGAATTTTGATCACATGATTCTGGGGATGCTGCAATAGTCATAACTGTGAAAACTGGTCACAAATCACCTTTTTCCGTGCCATTGTAACTTTGAACAGTCACTAAATGAACTGAGGATTGAGGATTACCTGTAATTATTTTAAAAAAATAGAAATTATAAAAGCAGAGCAAAAACAGAAAAAGAGAGTAAATAGATGGAGGGATGTTAATAATAAGGGAACATGATTTAATTTAATTTAATTTAATTTATCAAATTTCTATGCCGCCCAACTCCCAAGGGACTCTGGGTGGCTTACAGCAAAAATAATACAACAAAGAACATAGGAAAATTATTAAAAAACATTATAGCCGCTGCACTGTTTCTTTGAACTGGTGCCACTTCTAATGCATCATGTATTTGCTAAGCAAAAAATGTTGAAGCATATACAGATTTTAATTAATGGAAGAATAAGAAGGTACATAAAAAACAAACAAACTTTGAGTCTACCTTCATGAGTTAGGAGGTATTACTGCAAACATATCAATAATCCACATACTCTCTTGAAATAGTTTTTTGTTTTACACTCTTTTCCCCATACATTATACAGATATAGCAACTTAGAGTTGCTATGAGAGATGAGCAACTACATAAATGTGATAAATAAATAAATCTTTGGCTCCAGAGAGAACTGTTCACCTTTTTTGGGGGCGGGGGGGGGATTATTTTAGTACATATCTAAGGTAAAAAGAGGCATTTATTTATATTGGGGGGAGCGGACCTGATGGGCATTACGGAGACCTGGTTGGGCCAGGAGGGGGGAGTCCCCCTCGTGGATATGTGCCCGCCTGGTTTCCATGCATTCCATCAGCCGAGAGCTCAGGGCAGGGGCAGGGGGGTGGCGGTTATCATAAAAGAAGGTCTGGATCCGAGGGAGACCACTGTACCACAGATAGCCGGATGTGAGTCCCTCTTTGTGAAGTGGGGTCGTGGAGTGCAGATGGGTTTGTTGATCACGTACCTGGCTCCCTGCCGCGTGGCAACAGCCCTGCCTGAGCTGCTCAACGTCATAGCCGGGGTGGCGGTTGCTACCCCTAGACTCCTGGTCATGGGGGATTTCAACCTGCCATCCATCGGTGAAAGGTCTGAAGTAGCCCGGGAGTTCATGGCTTCCATGACAGCCATGGACCTGACTCAGTTAATTCACAGCCCCACTCACATTGGTGGACACACTCTGGACTTAGTTTTTATCTCTGGGCAGTGGTTGAGTGGCCTTGATATAGGGGATATAGTCATCGAACCCTTGTCATGGTCGGACCACTTCTTCGACTAGACTTTCTAACCGCTACACCCCGCCGCAGGGAGGCGGAACCGACTAGGTGGTTCCGCCCCAGGCGCCTGATGGATCCTGATAGGTTCCAGATGGAGCTTGGGCCAATTCCTGAGACTCTAGCTCATGACTCGGCTGAGGACTTGGTGGCCGCCTGGAACAGTGCGGCCGCCGGGGCCTTGGACCGCGTCGTGCCTTTGCGGCCTCTGACCCGGCATCGAACTCACCTAGCTCCTTGGTTCTCCGAGGAGCTGAGGGAGATGAAGCGCCGGAAAAGACGCCTGGAGAGCGGGTGGAGGACCAGCCGGTCCGAATCTGACCGATCGCTAGTGAGGGCTTATATTAAGACCTATCTAGTGGCGATAAAAGCGGCAAAATCTACCTATTTTGCCGCTCTTATTGCATCATCAGATAATCGCCCAGCCGCCCTGTTTAGGGTGACCCGCTCCCTCCTACATCTGGAAGCGCGGGATGATCCCTTGCAGGGCCGAGCTGAGGACTTTGTGCAGTATCTGCATGACAAGATCGCTCAGATTCGGGAAGATCTGGCCTCCGACTGGGTAAGTTCAGACGGGATGATTGAAGCAGGTCTTGAGAATATTATCTGGGAGGAGTTCGATCCTGTGACTCCCGAGGACGTGGACAGGACTCTGGGACGGCTGAACGCGACCACATGTTTATTGGACCCGTGTCCCTCCTGGTTAGTGCTGGCTTCCCGGGAGGTTACACGAGGCTGGCTCCAGAGGATTATTAACGCTTCTTTGAGTGAGGGTGCCCTGCCGGTTGCTTTGAAAGAAGCGGTGGTGAGGCCCCTCCTCAAGAAGCCCTCTCTGGACCCGGCTGTGTTGGCCAACTATCGTCCAGTCTCCAACCTTCGTTTCATTGCGAAGGTTGTTGAGAGTGTGGTGGCGTGGCAGCTTCCACATTGCCTGGATGAAGCTGTCTATCTAGACCCGCTCCAGTCCGGCTTCAGGCCTGGGCACAGCATGGAAACGGCATTGGTCGCGTTGGTTGATGATCTCTGGAGGGCTCGGGATAGGGGTTGCTCCTCTATCCTGGTCCTATTAGACCTCTCAGCGGCTTTTGATACCATCGACCATGGTATCATGTTGCGCCGGTTGGAGGGGTTGGGTGTGGGGGGCACCGTTTTGCGGTGGTTCTCCTCCTACCTCTCCGACCGGTCGCAATCGGTGTTGGCAGGGGGGCAGCGGTCGACCCTGAGGTGCCTCGCTTGCGGGGTACCGCAGGGATCGGTCCTCTCGCCCCTCCTGTTCAACATTTATGTAAAGCCGCTGGGTGAGATCATCCGTGGCTTTGGGTTGGAATTCCACCAGTACGCTGATGATATTCAGCTGTACATCTCCACCCCAGGCCACCCCAACGATGCCCTTGAAGTGATGTCCCAGTGCCTGGAGGCTGTGCGGACCTGGATGGGGAGGAACAGGCTTCGTCTCAACCCTTCCAAGACCGAGTGGCTGTGGCTTCCGGCGTCCCGATATAACCAGCTGGTGCCATCGCTGGTTATTGGGGGTGAATCATTGGCCCCCACGGAGAGGGCTCGCAATTTGGGTGTCCTCCTGGATGCACGGCTGTCTTTAGAAGAGCACATGACGGCCGTGGCCAGGGGGGCTTTCTATCAGGTTCGCCTGATACGCCAATTGCGTCCCTTTCTGGATCGGGACTCCCTACGCACAGTCACTCAGGCACTCGTCATTTCCCGCCTGGACTACTGTAACGCTCTCTACATGGGGCTCCCCTTGAGGTGCATCCGGAGGCTCCAGTTGGTCCAGAATGCAGCCGCGCGGGGGATTATGGGAGCAACGGGACGCTCCCATGTGACACCTCTCCTGCGCGAGCTGCACTGGCTTCCTGTGGTCTTCCGGGTGCGTTTCAAGGTGTTGGTGACCACCTTTAAAGCGCTCCATGGCTTAGGGCCAGGGTACTTACGAGACCGCCTTCTGCCGCCAATAGCCTCCCACCAGCCAGTACGTTCGCACAGAGAGGGCCTCCTTAGGGTGCCGTCCGCCAGACAATGCCGGCTGGCGACCCCCAGAGGGAGAGCCTTTTCTGTAGCGGCACCCGCCCTGTGGAATGACCTACCCCCAGAGATACGTATGATACCTGACCTCCGGGCTTTCCGACGAGCCCTGAAAACACATTTATTTCATCTAGCCGGCCTGGCTTGACCCTATTGTTTTGGTTTTAAATTATAAATTGGTTTTAACTTGGTTGTTTTAAATTGTGGGCCAAAACTATTTAATTATTTTAAATTGTTTTTTAATTTTGTATGCTCTATTTTATTTTGGCTGTTCACCGCCCTGAGTCCAGCTGGAGAAGGGCGGTATACAAATTAAAATAAATAAATAAATAAATAAATAAATAAATATTTTTTATAGCTGCTCAACTCTAGCAGACTCTGGGAAGCTTAAAAAAAAATCTAAATCAGTAGTTAGAACAGTTAATAAATTATAAACACATATCTTGCTGGGATGAGATTCTGCTTGCCTTCACCCCATAACAGTATGTGATAAAAAAAACTTGGGAGGTGGGAAAAGACATGGAATGTAAGATTCTCCCAGCATGTCCTTTAAAGCTTTAGGACACTGTTTCTCAATCTTGGCCATTTGAAGATATGTGGACTTCAACTCCCAGAATTCCCTAGCCAGCCATACTCCCAGCCATGCTGGCTCCAGAATTCTGGAAGTTGAAGTCCATACATCTTGAAGTGATTAAGGTTGAGAAACGCTGCTTTAGGCGATCCTGTTAATATAGCTATGCAATAAAGTAGAATTAGTTTGTTTATTTTGTCATGTTTCTACTTGGTAAGGCTCTCTCGCACACAAATAAATACACAAATACGCACACACATAGTGAGTACAGAAAACAGGTACCAGAATGACAAAACCTATTTGAATATTTTTTCCCCCCAGGTGTTGAGGATTTGTTAAAGTCTTCAGAGTATTTTGGAGGTGGGTTACATGTTCAAAGTCATTCATTTGAACACAAATTTTAGGTAGATCATTAAGGCTGCAGATTTTTCTTCAATGATAAATCAGTAATGTCTGAAACTATCCATTTCTTCCATCTGAAGAAATGTATCCATTCATATTAAAGTCTAAGAGACTATTGGACTGTTAGATTTTATTTTAAAAAAAGAAAAACCTGCTCATGAGTAACCAACAATTGAAACAGTCTCATTAAGAAGTAAAATACTTTTAATTTTAATTTTCTAGCCATTCTGTTTTTTAACTCTTGTGCTGTTTTTGAGCTTCAAAAGCTTCATTAATTTAAAAACGGTTGCTTGCTGCATAAAAAATATGCAGCAAGCAACTTGAATGCATAAAGCGTTCAAGGCCTGCAGATTTTTAATTGTAGAAAGATTGCTTCTTTTTCCGCAGAAAATAATATTCAACTAACTTTCAAATTTTGTTAACTCAAAGGTTGCTTCTACAGTTTGTTTCTGTAAGGAGGAAATGATTGTTTTTATTGCATTCTTAATCTACTTGACATACATTTTCATTCTTCTTAAAACAGAGGAAGAATTGAATTGAATCTTAAAAAGGAATAAAGGGACTTAGCTCTGCCTGTCTGTCCATCTGCCTGCCTAGCACAGAAACAGAACAGAATAGAACACAACTTGACATGGTGGAAGAAAGTGACAAAAGAAAGCTCAGATTTGAAAATGGGATTATTCTGGTGGGCTGCAAAGAAAATATATTCCATGTGTCTGGAGAATTGTCAACATCTTAATCTGGAGGAATATTAAGTAACCCTTTGTGATAATGATGCATATGGAATATGGGAGCATAATTGAACAAGCCTTATTACTACAGGTTGTCCTCAACTTACAACCACAATTGAGCCCAAAATTTATGCTGCTAAGTGAGAAATTTGTTAAGTGAGTTTCTCCCCATTTTACGACTTTTCTTGCCACATTTGTTAAGTGAATCACGCAGTTGTTAAATTAGTAACCCGGTTGTTAAGTAAATCTGGTTTCCCCATTAACTTTTCCTGTCAGAAAGTTGCAAAAGATGATCATATGATCTGAGGATACTGCAACAATCATAAATGTGATTCAGTTGTCAAGTAGCTGAATGTAAATCACGTGATTATGGGGATGCTGCAACCATCATAAGTCTGAAAAATGGCAATAAGTCATTGTAACTTCGAACAGTTGCTAAGTGAACTGTTGTAAGTCAAGGACTTCATGTATGTAATTTCTAATATGACTCAGAAGATAATACCATGGCATATAATACATTAATGTGCTTTGTAATCTATCTACTTAATTATGAAGAATAAGTCTTGTAAATAACATACAAATAGAGAAGATTTCTGTACAGTGGTATCTACAGGAGCAAAGTGGAGAAGAATGATGGCAGTGTCTGTCATCACAATGCAAGCTCTTCTCTTCATATGTGTAACAGATGCCTGCAGTTATAAGTATACAACATCCAGAGGTTTCTGTACTCATTTCACAAATTCAAAAAAAAAAAATCTAAACATGTTAATTGTAATGTTGTACAATTGATTGTAACTCTTGCTTGCTTTCCTCATGAGAGAATCTACCTACCGGTACTTCTCTCGAGTTCTCAAGGAGAAAAGCAGCCTAGAACTAAGGAGAAATTTCCTGACAATTAGAATAATTAATCATGGAATGACTTGTGAAAGTTGTGGGTGCTCCAACACTCAAGGTTTTAAAGAAGAGATTGGACAACCATTTGTCTGAAATGGTATAGGGTTTCCTGCTTGAGCAAGGGGTTGGACTAGAACAGAGGTCTTCAAACTAGGCAGCTTTAAGACTTGTGGACTTCAACTCCCAGAATTCTCTAGCCAGCATAGCATAGCTGGCTGGAGAATTCTGGGAATTGAAGTCCACAAGTCTTAAAGCTGCCAAGTTTGGGGATCCCTGGACTGGAAGATCTCCAAGATCCCTTTCAACTCTGCTATTCTGTTATTATAACATCATAATGTTTTACCCTCTATTAAAATTATACTTCTTCTCATTCCTGTACAACTGTTTTATTTTTATAGTTATAATGCACATTGAAGATGGCATTGAATTTCATTGTACGAAGTGCAATGACAATAAAGTAAACTAACTAACAACTCCTGATATCAAGTCATTTTCTGTGTTATACTTTGAAATGTGTACATCTTCTCCATGATTGAGAACTCTTTGCTTGATATGGGAAAGAGCAGGGGTGAAATGCTCCCGGTTCGGACCGGATCGCCCGATCGGGTAGCGATTGCAGCGGGTGGTTCGAAGAACCAGTAGCAAAAATCCCTGCCCCCCCCCCATGCCCAGCTGAGCCATACGATCATCAGAGGCTTTTTTTTTTTTACTTTTAAAAGCATTTTTTCTACAACCTCTTCCGACGAAAAAATGCTTTTAAAAGTTTTAAAAAAAAACCCTCTGATGATCGCGCGGCTCAGCTGGGATTGTCAGAGGTTTTTCAAAGCATTTTTTCCTGCAACCTTTTGGCTGAAGAGGTGGTAAAAAGAAATGCTTTGAAAAGTCTCTGATGATCCCAGCTGAGTTGCCTGATCAGCAGAAGGGCTTTTCAAAGCATTTTTTAAAAAGCGTCTCTGACGATCCCAGCTGAGTTGCCTGATCGGCAGAGGCTTTTCAAAGCAGTAGAAAAAATGCTTTGAAAAGTTGTTTGTTTTTTTTTAAAGTTGGCCATGCCCACCCAGTCACATTACCCATCACCACCAAGCCATTCCCACAGAATTGGTAGTAACAAATTTTACATTTCACCCCTGGGAAAGAGTATATGAATTGATTTTAAAAAAATGACACTAGCCTATTTCTATGTATTCTGAACATCTTTCTGTTCCAAAGGGACTTTCAGAAATAAATAAGTTCACAACATTTTTTTTATTCCCAACACAGCATAAATACACACATTCTTATTCTGCAGGCTCTCATTAGAGAGAGATCAGCTTTTAATTTTCTGGCTAGTGACACAAATGTAACATTGAATACTCTCTTGTTTAGTTAGGGATTCTAGCTAATTATTCCTTGTGTCCCTTCAGGTTTGCTGGGTTATGAGAAGGAATCTTATGGTTTTCAAAATATAGATGAAGCTCTAGCTGTATGTTCTCACTGTATCCATCCAAATATCAAATTATCTTAGATTAAACAACTGAGATCGCTGTTGAATGAGTTTATTGGGTGACTCTTTCATGTTTCCATTCTAATATTATTTGAATCTGAACTCACAAACACAAAGATTTAAATTCAGTTAAGCACCTGTTACTGATAATCTCAGATTTGTTGGATTTCAGTGCCCATAATTCCTAGGCTAGCCTATCCTTTGAATCATGGAGAGTTACGTACAGCAAGCTGCCGGAGACTCAGTTGTGCAATTTGCTTGTTCACATCCTCATGAAAAATCTCAAGGCTGTGATATAATATGGGGCAGATAGCCTTTTGCAGCAAAGAGCTGCACTTTTTAAAACTACATTTTTAACTGCCAATGGCCAAAGAAGACATGATAATCACTGATGTACTGTCATTGGAAAAACTTCTGTCTATTGCTGAGTTGTTGTTTTTTAAAAACATTTTTGGAGTTTTGTTGAGATAAAATTTAAAAAAAATTAAGTGATCGAGTAGGACATACCAGTGGCTGCAAAAGTGGAGCTGGAGCGTCTTGCTCAGCTTGATTTTATATTATGTTTCCTAATGCAATGAATTTGGCTGAAATATTTAATTTGGCTGAAACTTGCATGTTCTTCCTTTGATTTATGTTTTGTTCTCATTTTAGGATTCAGCCTAATCACTCCCACGTATAATTTCCCCACTCGTTGAATTGTACTATGAGGTCCTGGAAATGCTGCCAGCTCAATCTCCACTGATTGCCAAACAGCTGACTGATGGGCTTATTCCAAATCTACTGCTGGTCCTCCAGATGGTTTCCTTGGCAACTTTGGCAGGACCCCTTTTTTGCCTGCACTTGGGGCAGAATGCTTCTACCACCCTCCCTTGGCTTTCCAATGAATTTCCGTGGTTCTCCATTCAAAGAACATGTTTCTAGTGGCTGACTCAACTGAAATCCCTTTCAGTCATTACAATAGAGCAACTTACAGTAGTATAAATGTATGGATAATATGTGTTTGCTGCATTGGTGAGATTCAAATAATCTAACAACCGGTTCACCCAGGGTAGGTTGGCTGTCATGGGAGGGGTGGCCCACCCCCGTCCTCCAGCTCCACTGCACATGTGGAATGAGCCTCCTGCCACAGACAACCTGACCCTAGGACAGTGATGGCGAACCTTTTTGCCATCACGTGCCAAGACAGGGGAGGTGGGGGAGGGTTGTGTGCGCACGTGCCCACATGCATGCGTGCGCAAACCCCCTTCCCCCCGCTCCTGGCACATGATGGCCTGATAGGCCCATTTTTCTTTCTTACCTGGCTCCAGATCATGTCTATTTATCTGGGAAGGGTGAAAACAGCCTTTCCCACTCCCTTGGAGGCCCTACGGAGGCTGAAAGGGTCCATTTCCTGACTCCTGGTGGGACAGGAAGTGACATTTTTTGCTGTCCCCAGCCTCCAGAACCTCTCTAGGAGCCTCTAGGAGCCTCTCTAGGAGTCTCTAGGAGCCTCTCTAGGAGTCTTTGGAGGCCGGGGACAGCAAAAAATGTCACTTCCTGTCCCACTGGGAGTCAGGAAATGGGCCCTTTCAGCCTCCGTAGGTCCTCCAAGGGAGTGGGAAAAGCCATTTTCGCCCTTCCCAGATAAATAGACATGATCTGGAGCCAGGTAAGAAAGAAAAACGGGCCTTCCCCACCCTCCCCCAGTCCCTCCAGAGGCAGGAAATAGCCTGTTTCCCTACTTCTGGTGAGCCCAGAAGGCCCGAAAATCAGCTGGCCGGCGGGTGCATGCACCCCAGAGCTGAGCTGGCATGCCCACTAATATGGCTCCACGTGCCACCTGTGGCACACGTGCCATATGTTCGCCATCACGGCCCTAGGAGAACCGGTTGTTAAATTTCTACCCTTTGCCAAAAGGCTGTTTCCAAGGGTGCTTGTCTGTACATTGGTCTCACACAGTGGTGGGTTGCCCCAGGTTCAGACCGGTTCTATAGAACCGGTAGTATAACTGGTGGGAGGCTCCACCCACTGACCCTGATGTCATCAGGAAGCTTCTACGCATGCACATGGCCCCATTGCGAACCGGTAGTAAAGGTAAGTAGAACCCACCCCTGGTCTCGCAGCTGTTTCAGTGTTCTGACCCAGCTCCCCAAACATGACAAACCCTCTGTAGTTGAAGCAATGATTCCTTTATTAGGAGCACCAGCATCCCCGGCAAAAAGTTTCTCTTTCACCGCAGGCTAAAAGTCTGTCTGGCAGGGAGATGAATAGTTGTCTGCCACATCTATTCATCTCTGCCCACTGCTTTTTATCCGTCTTCCTCATTTGTTTTGGCTGATGGAGGGGCCAGCGGCTGACAGGATGCAACGTTTAAAGCCTTCTGGATGGCTCCTTTAAAAGGCGAGGTTTCTGAGGAATGAGGAGGGGGGTTTACCATAGAGACAAGGAGTTGATGCTCCCGAAAGAAGGTGAAGAAGTGGAGGGATTCCTCCCCTCCCCATGGAGCTGCATGCAGGGGATGTTGATCAGTCTGCAGGCAAAAGGGAGAGGGATGGCAGCATGATCGAAGCTGGGCCTAATATAGGGGAGACTGCAGGTTAGTTTAGCCAGGCAAATTATTACCCCCACTATCAAAGTGGATCCTATGTGCTACACTGCAATTGAAAAATGGACAACAGAGTGGCCGGCACGAGGGAAGGAGGAGGAGCAGGGAGAAGAAAGAGGGAAAGGAGCCTTCTCCTTCCCTTGCGCCGGCCGCACCGTTGCCCATTTTTCCATTGCAGCACAGCACCAAGGATCCACTTTGATAGTAGGGGGTGGGTAATTTAACAACCACTTCGCCCTAACCACTGCGAACCGGCTGAATTCCACCACTGGTTTGCATCATATAGTTAGGATGGTGCAAAGTGAGACTGACTGAGGTATATTTTAGTCAATTCCCAGTTCTGTCTTGGGATACTTAGAATTTTCAGAAAATACTGTTGCTAGAACTTGAATAGGAACAAAGTAGCGAAACATTTATTGTATCAGCTGGACTGGTTTCCTTCCTTAGTACAAATGCTACATGATATGGAATTTTGAAAAAACTTGCTGGTTTTTTAGAATTGAATGTTGTTTTTCTCTTATGTGTATGAAACTCTTGGTCCAAATTATGAGGATGTTTTCTTTTTTAAAAAATGGGTTTTTCAAACAAGCAAAGATATGCCTTTCAATGCAAATATTTGGTTTGGTTGTTGCTAAACTGTATGAAATTATCATTTTCTGTTGACAACAATGTGAAGTCACAGCTGCCAGTTCTTTAGTTGGGGTTAGCCTTCATATGCATCAAGTTTTTCTCAAGAACATAGAATATCATAATGCATCAGTGTTGATTCAAACATTGTGGCCTTTTACAATTGACAAGTGGACATTTTAGTCAAGGTGCAGATTTTCTAAATGCCACTCAAGATTTTTTGGTATGGCACTTAGTGTGCTGATAACCACTGGGACCACCACAGCCATTGATGTGATCTCTATTTCGTTTTGTTTTCTATTCAACTATTTCCTGGTATTGTCACATCAAGTATTCACACTTTCTACTTTTCAACCAGTTATATCTGGGGTGTTATGAGCCTACACTTTATTCCTGTATTTGGAAATTCCACAATATTTTATTATTGCTGATTAATATTACTTGCTTTTGTTGTTTTGCTCCAGCTATTCATTTGTTAACATCTTTATTGTTTTTGGTAAGCTACTTCCTGCAATATTTTTAAGAGGCAAAAGCAAACATTTAAAACGAACCTGGAATCTTTAACAAGGAAGCATTTTGCTACAGACATTTGAATTATTAATGGGCTTTCCCCCAATAACTACTAGTAGTTTCTGTTTACTAGATGTAAACTCTTACTGTCTTTTGATCTAAAATGCATTTTATTGATGTTAATTATTGACTTTGCTACACATAAATATTCATTACTTGCATAAGTACTAAAATAAGCTAAATCTTTACTTTAATAACAGGAATATTAACCTACATATAAACTGTTGCTTTCATGAACTTTTAAAAATTGCTATTTTCATTGCTGAAATGTCCACCCTCATAAATATAAACATCAAAAGCCAAATAAAAAGAATTTGCTTACAAAGCAATACAGCAACATCTAACATTGTATGTCATACAAGTTATCTCTCTACAATAGTAATGGTTGGGTTTTCAAAATTCCACCATGCCCTATTTGTTTCATCTAAGCAGTTTTCAGTGAGTAGTTCCTTATCTCTTAATAAAATTCAATTAAGGACATTTAGAAAAGAAATATTGTTCGAAGCTGCATTATTTCAATCTATGAAGATTGAATAACGATGAAAAAAATCAATGTATATTTTGAATTCCATATCTTGTTTAGCAGCCAATTATTCAACAGCGTATCCAAAATTCTTTTCAAGCAGATTTGTTTATTTTATTGGGTTGTCCTTAAATACTCTTTCCATTTGCTTCAAATCTGTCACAGCTCAGTGTTTAATCAGTGATGAAATGAATGCACAGTAAAGAGCTGCTAGATAATTAGGGGCTCTTTAGTCATCCATGCAGGTTTTTGAGTAGACTATTGTAAACTTTAGGGATGATGAAGCCTTTTATTTGGTCATCTTGTTTAACCTCATTCTGATGTCCTACATTAATTTGTCGACCAGTATAAAGTCATTGTTTGGGTTTTACACCTCTAAATTTTACAGTTTGTTTCTCATCTAAAAGAAGTATCAGAATGCATTAAAATTAATGTGCCATAAAAATTCTATCCATAAATGCATTTCATGAAAGAGCATAGAAAAATAGGTCAGGTAAATCAATATGATACAAAAATATTTATTTTATAGGGAAATACATTAATACACAAATATACAGATTTGTCTGTTTTCAAACAAAACAAAATGGGATGAAAGAGATTTGTGAGTCAATATTTACAAAATTGGACCAAGTTGGCAATAAATTAATCTATCCACAATCGGAAAACACAGCAAATACAAAAACCTATTCAAGTCTGGCCAGAAAGAGAAACCATATGAAAGATATATCAATCTTCTGTTTGTTCCCTAAACAAACTCATGGGAGGAAATTCCTCAGATAGCTACTGTATATGAATCCTTTCTAGTATTTTCTTTCAAGGTACAGTAGGAACCCAACTCAGGGGAGAAATAGCTCAAACAAAATCACCCCAAGTACAGATTGTAAATAATAGTCCCCTTTCTTCATTCTATTATTTTCCCAAGGAATATTCATACTCATACTTCCTGATTCTGTTTGCTTAACTACACAATGAAATTGACTTTTCCTATGCATCTTTGCCGTTTATTCTTCTTCTTCTGAGTTTAAAATACAGTACTTCAGGAGATGTTATGACAACATTTTGACATTTTGTGTAGTTGATTTAAAAAAAATCCACTTATTCAAGTAGTGTCACTATGGCTTCATCTAATTTAATGTTGTTTATTCCCGAGTTTAAGGATATTAGAAAACTAAGAATAGTGAAGAGGAAGGAAAAGAGATTTTAAACAAATCTTGTACTTGGTTCAGCTTGAATGAAAATGTCCCCCAAACATAACTATGTCAACAGAATAATTAGTTGGCTGAAGTGAATCTATGCAATAAATGTTCAAACTAGTTGTCTACCATTGAATCAAATGGTCTTTTGACACTGAAATCATTTCATACTGTTTTAAATAAACGTGTTTCTAATATTGATCTAAATGAGTTTAGCAAAAATAAAAACATTGTTAATTGTGACCAGTGCAAGAATGAAAAGTAAGAAAGCCAAATGCTGCTTACTTTAAAAGCATAGACCCGTGATGGCGAACCTATGGCACGGGTGCCACAGGTGGCACACGGAGCCATATCAGTGGGCACGCGAGCTCAGCTCTGGCACGCATGCATGCGCCAGCCAGGTGATTTTTGGGCCTTCTGGGCCCACCAGAAGTCAGGAAACACACTGTTTCCGGCCTCCAGAGGGCCTCTGGGGCGGTGGGGAAGGTCGTTTTTGCCCTCCCCAGGCTCCTAGTAAGGCTCTGGAGCCTGGGGAGAGCAAAAAACAGGCCTAGCAGGCCCACTGGGCCATCATGTGCAAAAAGCGGGTGGAGCACGAGGGTGCGGGGCACATAGAATTATGGATGTAGGCACGCTTGCATGTGACCCCATTGCGTTCCCCCTGCTTTTGGCACGCGATGGCAAAAAGGTTAGCCATCACTGGCATAGACTGTTTAGAGATCCGAGAAAAAAAAAAAAGAAATCAGATCAACATTTGCACAGATGCTCATTACAGCATTAATGAAACCAAGTATTAAGCATGTTATACTGTTTTGAAGCCTGTCCGGGGTAGCACTTAACTCTGCAAACATTCTTATTTTAATTGAGTTAAGGCATAAGCTCTTATTATATGCTGTCATATATCTTAAAACAAGGTATGTTCTTTTATTTTTAAACAGTTTTTTGAAAATCTTTGATAGTTAGTCAATTTGCCTATCATAAGATAGACAAAATACAAAAATTGTAACAAAATACCCTATGCCACCAGACTTGAAATTCTGGGTTTAGAAAATTTAGAACTATGCCACCTTTGGTATGACCTAAGCATAGCTCATAAAACTAAACGAAAACTGTCTTCTGTTGACCTCACCCATTTCCTACGAGGTCTGTAAGGGGCGTGCATAAGAGCACCAGCGTGCCTACTGTCCCTGTCCTAATGTTCCCTTTAATTGTATTCATTTTATGTATTCATTTCATGCTTATACTTATATATATTATCTAATATGTACTCGACAAAATAAATAGATAAGATAAGATAAGATAAGATAAGATAAGATAAGATAAGATACTACTACAGTAGCTACCTAGAAGGTACCTGGTCTCCAGAGTGACATATGGAGGGGACTATTAAACACTGCAAATCTTTGCAATGTGATAGCTAATCAGCATCTCTAACCAATTAAAACATTCAACAAACAGGATGGAGAAGGTCAATTTTGTTTCCCTGCTGTTTTGAGCAAGAGCAAGAACTGCAAAACAAAAGAGAGGGAACAAGTACAGAAGTAGGTATCAGGTGATGCGGTATTTTATTTTTTTAAAAAATTGGCCATCATTTCTGAAAAAACTATAAATGACAAAATTAAATTCATTCATATATTGCAATGCTTGTTATTTGAAAATGAAATGAAGGAATTGTAGCTTTAAAAGGGACTACGAAAATCATTTCATCCAACTATTTTTTCAAACCAAGATCTTGAATGCATTGAAATCATTTCTGACTGCTGGATGTATCAGAGAGATTCCCAAAATGATCCAAACCATTCTGACACAATCAATCATATAACAGCTGTTCTTCATCAACATAAACTGTTCCTACCTCACCTAGTCCTAAAATCTACTTCCTGCAGTTTCCACCAATATGTGTGTTGGCCTTGGGAAGAAGGCCAACACAGAGAGAAATCTCTTGAACCTCTCATAAAAAAGAGAAGACATATAAGAACCTAGGAAAAAGTTCACAAAAACAAGTTTGAGGCACCAAGTCTTGAACCTTTCATAACTTTAGGAAACCAGTTTAGGGAATTAGTATAGCAAGAAATAATTGCACAAAATTACTTTTTATTTCAATTGTTTGTTTAAATCTGATTTGTGTTCTCCATACATGTTGAGTAAATTGAGCATGATGCTATTTGGCAACTCTTTGTATCAGTGACGCTCATCTGCTTAGGAAGTTATTTTGACCTTTATAATTTTTCTGCTGGAGATTCTATTTGTGATTTGAATAACTCATTATTTCAATCTCCTATGCCTGTGCATGGTTTATATGGGATTGTTGTTCAAACAAGAAACAGAAATTTCATATTCTCTTTTTGCTTTTTTTCAAAATTCTTTCATTTATTGTACCCTTGTCCAAGGATTGCTACTGCAGTCTTTAGAGCAAGGGTAGCTATTAAAAACCTGAATAGGCTTTTTATTTGTTTTCTAATTTTTATTTCTTTCAAATATCCATCAAAAGTGTGTAGTTAGATTAGGAATAAGATAGAGATGTATTTAATTCACCTTTAAATACAAACTTAGTGTACCTAATTTTACATTTCCCAGTCTACATAGCCAGAAACTTACTTATGTCCATTACTCCATCTATACTAGGAAAATTGAAACTTCTTCAATTCAGTTGTCTTTTGAATGAATCTCATTCTGCAATATAGAACAGGAGCCGCGCACTCCACCCCCAGTATAATATGAATAATTACATTTGGGAAATGTACATATGCATAAGGCAGTTTGGTGAATGACGTATAGAAATATAGAAATAGTTTAATAATACATAGTAGCAGCTGATATCTGTCTAGATTTATGGCAGATTATGATGAATGATTATGAAAGAGTCAGTTTGCCCTCAACTGATTTGGTTATAGTCCTCCAGATCTGATGTGGTTGGATTGACAGCTGTGCCTTTCTATGCCCTGGAATTAATACCTGGAATTTTAACCACAGTGAAGCCTAGAAATTAATAATTTGCTTTTTCCTCGTTAATTCAATTTAAATCCATTTTGTACTATCTAAATCTCAAGCTTGCCAAAATGTGAAATAAAGCATTATATTTCATTCACATTAAAAATAAGTATATTTATTCCTTAATATATATCCCACTTATTTTGTACTACTCAAAGTGGCATATGTAACATTCTTTTCTTCTGTTTTTCCCCACAGCATCTCTCTTAGGTTTAAAAAGAGAGTTACCCAGCTGTTATGTTTAACATTTTCCCTTGTTACTGCAAAACAAGAAACAAATAAACAGAATCTCTCCAGAAGATTTCTATGGTTAATTAGTTCTTGATTCCAATTGGCCATTATGGAATTCCAATGACTCCTATTAAATAATCATCTACAGGGGCCACAGACTGATTCCAATTTCCCACTCTGTGATTGAAAACCAGGCCAAAACTCTAAGGATAAATTTGGCACAGAATCCTCTATCCTTCCTGGCCCTATTGTGGGAAATGCCACAAAGGGGATATAATAGAAGATGAGGAACAGAGAACAATTGAAAAATAAAACCTTTATTACAACTGAATCAGGGACAGTTCCACTGCTCTCATTTGCTGCCAGAATTTTGGGATCATAGGGGGAGAAGCAGGTAAGTTTGATCATGTAAGCAGGGCCATTTTATTGGTAAAGAAAACCATGGTTTTACAGGCATCAGCAGTGCTGGAAATAGTATTGTTACTTATTAACAGGAAGAGGAATGTATATGGAATTAGGTGCATATCTTTAATTGACTATGGGATGTCTGCTCAGTTATGTTGCTGTATCTTCCTTATTAAATTTGCCTTAGCAGTTGCAGAATCTGAGCTCGGCCATCTCTAGTCAATTTGATTCTGCCTTTATGAAGAGAAGCAATATTTTAACAAAGGAAAGTTTGTGGACCCATCTCTCTGTCTCTGTCTCTGTCTCTCTCCCTCACCCTCTCTGTGTTCTGAAACAGAACATATTCCTGAGGTATGATGGGATAATGTACGTAGAGAAGCTGAACTTGGTCTCTGTCATATCTTCAGGGAAATATGTCTTAAAAATATTTTTTTTTTCCTGAACTTTGTTTCACAAAACAATATCTTCCAGAAGTGTCAAGCAATTGTTCCTCTCATTCCTAACCCCTGGGACAGTACCATTACTGTATAAATAATGAGATTAGTCTTACAGTATTATACATTAGATGCCAGATTGAGGAAAGCTAAAATAAAGTTTTTTTCATAGGTGGAAATACTACTCCATCTGATTAAATCTGGGACTGCCTAATATTTGCCGTTCTGCTCATGTTATCATCAATTCACGGAGGGGGCAAGCAGAGGCCAGTTCTGAATGTAGATATTCTAAATGCAATTTACAATAATCTGGTAGACACTGCTGGAGAAATGAATCCATTTAATGAAAACAAACAGGAAACATTGCCCAATTTTAACAGACAAAATGAGAATCTAATTAAGTTGCAGAAATGACTGGCTTTTGGTGTCACAGAGTTGGGTCTCAGTGGCATTTCTCTTCCCCTACAATCTTTGCCAGGAATGGAAACAAAATGTGGCATTTTACAGGCCTGACAGCTCCCTGACCTCCATCAAACAAGAAATAACTTTAATATTACTGAAGAAATGTTACTTGCTGGCAAATGGGATAAGTGTACCAAGGAGAGTGAGGTGACATTTTTCTCTCCTCCCCTGTTTCTGTCATGCTCTAATATCATTTGGTAATGTTGGCTGTCTGTTCATATCATCATGCAGAGACTATGTTGTCTGAAATGTATAGTCTATAGTCTGGCTCACATAAACCATTAAACTAACCCACAAGTGTTCTGCTCACCTTAGAGCAAAATGCTCTGTTAAGAGACTAGGGTGTTAGCAAGGAAACCTGTCTGCAACAAGAGCATTTTTGTGTTCCACTGTCTTTGGAATAAAAAAATAAAGAACAAGGCATTGCCAAAAATTGTAAGAATGAGCAAAATCCATCCATGGAGAGAACCAATACAGCATTCTTTTCATAAACTAGCTCTAATTAAACCCAATGCTGAATATTTAAGCAAGGCGTGGTGCTTAATACATGATTTTAAAGGGGAAAATAGGTTAAATTTTATTTTAATAAACTTGTTTTAGATACAGCAAAAACACACTGGCTCATACTTTGCAGCCATCTACAATAATGTGGTTTGTGTGGGTTTGACACAGTGCAATGTGTGAAACTAGCTGTAGTTGGTAGCTGTTATTGCTTAGTGTCATTGCTTAATATTGAGAAACTATATTTAAACACAAAGCCTTCTTTGGTGTGTTGTGTGATACCTGTAAGAATATAGGTCTTGTTTATTGATCAGGCATAGTAAAAGCATTTCATAGTAGTTAGCTAGTTGAGAGTAGATCAAGAGATTGGCATCAAAACACTTTATTCATTCAAATTACAGTTTTGGTAAAATCTATAATAGCATTTCTACACCCACCGTGTCCTGCCTTCAGGGAAGCAATGGCAAACTAAAGAAAGCTCCATAAAGAGTGGAGTTGATGATCACTGTGGAAAAAGGAGTCAGTAATTGAACAGACTCTTTGAACTCTTGTCCAGAAGATAGCAATAGCAATAGCACTTAGACTTATATACCGCTTTACAGTGCTTTACAGTCATCTCTAAGTGGTTTACAGAGTCAGCATATTGCACCCACCAATTTGGGTCCTCATTTTACCCATCTTGGAAGGATGGAAGGCTGAGTCAATCTTGAGACTGGTGACATTTGAACTGCCAAATTGCAGGCAGCCGGCCGTCAGCAGAAATAGCCTGCAGTACTGCACTCTAACCTGCAGATGTTGAGGATTTGAGATTACCCGCAGGGTTCCACACAGATACTCCCCAATGACAAGAACATAAACATAGCAATCTCCACTGGGTTTCAGAGATCTGGGAGTTCAGAGAGTCAGCTTTGCCAGAGCCACACTTCAGAGCTTTCAAAGGGGTCCTGGATTTGCCCATTTTCTTTCTTAAACATTGTGGATTGCTTTTAGGATATTAAGAACTTTAGAAGGGCAGGTTTTTATTATACTGTGTGATTTTCCTTCAATCAGCAGTGACAAAAAAATTTATGTTTAAATCTTAAAGAAAAAAAACTATTTTATTTGGAAAGAAATAGCAAAAGGATGTTTGGAATGTTGATTTTGGGATAGCTTTTTAACCAGATTGACTGATAATAAGATTTTGAAATAAGAATATTACCTTTGGCTTATTTAAAATTTTATTTAAAATATATAAATATTTTGAGTTTTGATATAAGAAATCTCTTGCTGGCAAATGTTCTGGATGAGAAAACACTATGACAAGAGGAGACCTTAAAGGTTTGCTACTATGGACAATCCATAAGTATCAAAAATTATAACTAAAAGAGAAGAACCAGTAATACAGAATGGGGGGAAAAAGTATTTTGTTGTTGGAAGAATTTAAGCAGAATTTTCTCCTTAGACTGTCTGATACTATAGAAATAGCTTAAAAGAAGAGATAAAAGATGATACAATAAAACTTTAGGCAGTTTGACAGGATACAAGAACAAACAGGAACTATGAATGAAATCACTTGAAGTTTTAATAGTTATAAGAGACATACAAATAAGAAACCAGAAGACTGACTTGGACATATGGATTTTGATACAGAAAAGCGACTTGGACAGTTTTCTTACTTTGGATCAACAACAAAGATGCATTGTGCTTATGAAGGAATTTCTGACAGAAAAATTGAGAAAGAAGAAAATAAGCTTTTGGGACATTATTTAAAAGAGATAGATATTAAGACCTTTACAACTAGAAAGGCTTAAAAAGTTGGCTTATATGACCAAGATTAAAATGGATATGAATCTTTCTTTTAGTAGCTTTCAAAGGATTTTTCTTGACCTGAACAAGGCTTTAAAGATTTCTTTATAGATAAAATATGGGAAGAAGAGAGTTTTTGTTGAACTTTTAAAGAAAGTGATAAGCTATAGTATTAAAGTATTATAGCATTAAAATTAAAGAGAGGATGATAAGAAATTAATTTTTAGGACATCATTTGAAGAGATTAAAGATTAAAAGTTTTAATATGTTGTTGTTTCGGGTGGCTGTTAATGGATATTTTTATGAAGTTTGATGAGGTTTTAAAGACTTATTTAGAGATAAGATATGAGGAGAAGATAATTTTTTCCTTTGTATTTTTAGAGAAAAATAATGAATGGTGTAAAGAAAAAAAATATGAAATTCATAATGTGTGTGAATGTATATATACAGTATGTGTGTATGTGTATATATATATTTGCACACACACCCCAATTTTGAGTGAACACTGCTGTGTTTAGATTGCTAGAACAGTATATGAATATTATTATGTTTTTTAAAATAATAATTTGTATTGAAATGTTAAAAGTACAAGGATAAAAAACTAATAAAAACTAAATATATATATTAAAAAGGTAATATGCAGAGAGGAAAAGAAAAAAGGGAGGAAGATATATACACTGTATATATAAGATATATTCCTCTTCTTTTTCTCTTCCTCTCTGTACTTGTTACCAATTTTGATATCTTTTGAATATATATTTTTAGTTTTTATTAGTTTTCTATCTTTGTACTTTTAAAATTTCAATACAAATTATTATTTAAAAAAATAATAATAATAGTATTCCTATACTGTCCTGGCAGTCTAAACACAGCAGCGTTCACTTGAAATTGGCAGATTCTGCAATGGAGCATCTGGTCAATGAGATGGAATTTCTATAGATCACAGCAATTGACCTTCCCATCCTTCAGTCTTAGCTTGCTCTCATTATGGAAGAAGTTGAGAAATAGAGCTGGGAGTTGCACTCTACCCTTTCTCTTAGTCAAATCCCTGTGATACAAGTTAGTTCAGAACTTCCATCTAGGATAATGTCCTGGATAATAGATATGTTATTAAAGGAGTGCAAAAAATGTGACCCAGATCATATGTGGCCACCTTTATTTCTGTGGCTCACAGGGCCTTTCAGAGTAATTGGTGACTTCAATTTGGGTTCTTTTTTTCATTTTGGGGATGCTTTAAACCTTCCAAATAGATAAAGTACCTACTTCATCCCTTAAAACCCCAGCATTAGTTTTGGTACACAGAAAGTGAACAAAGAAACAGCATAAAAATGATGGGCATAGGTTGCAGGAGAAATGGTCTCTCTTAAGACTTTTTATATCCTAAAAACTACAATCTTTTTTTTAAAATCACAATGTGTAGTTTGAGATGCTTAATTTCATTCTAGCTGAATGCAGGACCACAGAATACATTCAGTCTGTGTCATTAATGTAAGTATACTAATTCTCTGAATACTTACCTTGGAACAATTGAAATTGATCTTAGTGGGAATTACAGAGACTTTAAGTATAGGATTAGGTTGAAAATCAATATAACGTGCTAGATTTCTTTAATAGAGGTGTCTAGCAGTTGGAACAAGAAATCTTAAAGCAGGGCTATTACCAGACATTGTTAAAAACTCTATATTTCTTACCAATAAGATGGGATTCACTTTGCCATATATGTCAAGTTTACTAAGACATCTTCACTTAGTTATCAAATGATCATGAAATGCACAAAGGAAATGAAGGTACATGAGATCAGACAAGTAGACAGGGAAAAAGCAGGTTAAGGATTTCTTGATATACACATACTGTATATCATAACTAAAAGAAATATCACCACAATTTCAAGGAAAGGGAGGCAAAATGAAGTGGTTAAACTTTATTCCATGGTAATAATAATAATAATAATAATAATAATAATAATAATAATAATAATTATAATTATTATTATTATTATTATTATTATTATTATTATTATTTTATTTCTATACCGCCCTTCTCCCGAAAGACTCAGGGCGGTGTACAGCCTATTAAAAGCACAAGACAAACATCAATTAAAATTATTAAAATTATTAAATAATTCGGCTCAATTTAAGACCCCAAAAATTAAAACACCTGATTTAAAATTATTACATTGATAACCCAGCCTGGCGGAACAACAGGGTCTTAAGGGCACAGCGAAATACCCGGAGGTCGGAGATCTTACGCATTTCTGGAGGCAGTTCATTCCATAGGGCTGGGGTTCCCACAGAGAAGGCCCTCCCCCTGGGTGTCGCCAACCGGCATAGCTTGGCCGATGGCACCCTGAGGAGACCCTCTCTGTGTGAGCAAACTGGCCGGTGGGAGGCTATTGGTGGCAGAAGTCGGTCTCGAAGGTACCCGGGTCCTATGCCATGGAGCACTTTAAAGGTGGTGACCAACACCTTGAATCGCACTTGGAAGACCACTGGGAGCCAGTGCAGCTCGCACAGGAGGGGTTCACGTGGGCACATCGGGTTGCACCCATAACCACCTAGGGTAGGGCTATCTTATTTGAGTTGCAGTTCAATACTTCACAATCACTAGACAGCAGCAAACTGAATGCATTCCTGAACTGGTAGACATCTGGATTTTGCAGCCCAGAACTGATAGTTCTAAAGTTTTGCCACTTCTGTTTGTGTTAATTTTTAATTCATTCTCTCTCATTTCTATAAAGTTCTGCAAGATGCATGGAATAAGTCAGTAAATACATAAGGTGACTCTATTTTATGGGATAATAACTCAAAATTTAGGAGCCTCGGTGGTGCAGTGGACTAAGTGCTGTTAAGTGCTAGCACTTAGCTGCCAGCTGCCTGCAATTAGTGCGAGTTCAAATCTCACCAGGCTCAAGGTGGACTCAGCCTTCCATCCTTTCGAGGTAGGTAAATTGAGGACCCGGATTGTGGGTGCAAAAAGCCAGCTTTTTATAGAACAACACAGCTTGGGGCGCGCGCGCGCGAAAGCCCTAATAAGCAGGTAGATACATAAAAGTATGCAGGCTATTGCTATAATGCATTGTAAGCCGCCCTGAGTCTACGGAGAAGGGCGGCATATAAATGGGACTAATAAATAAGTAAGTAAGTAAGTAAGTAAGTAAGTAAGTAAGTAAGTAAGTAAGTAAATAATTAATAAGTAAGTAAGTAAACAAACAAACAAACAAACAAACAAACTGGGCTAGAATGATCAGCTGCAGAGTATCTGACTTTAAAAAAAAATGACCAGAAGATTATTGGTTATATGCTGAGGCAAAGCCATTCCCTGCTCAAACAAGTTCAATTGCTTGTAATTATTCTTTGTGTAATTTTGTATGACACTGCAAGGACCTGGCGATCTTTACATATTATTTAAAGATTAATATCAGAAAGTAAGAATTGTTTGTATTGCTGGTCACTTTGTCCTGTTTTATTAGCCAGGAGTGGGAAATTGGAATATTTCAGGATGCTGTGTAAAACTGGCAGTTACAAAAGAACAGGTACAGTTGTTTCTACATGTCCTGAGTCACAAGGGCATACTCATAAAAGGTTTGGTATCTTTTTGTATCTTCCAGCTAGGTGTGCCAAAAGTAATGCATTACATCGGGCTAAGGTGAAGGACCTTCTCCGGTTGGGAATATTAAGATGTGTAAGATACATGGCTATTGGTGTTAATATGTAACTGTTAAGATAGGGCAGTGCCACAGGAAGAACAGAGATGTTAATAATGCGTAACTTCAAAAGCATTTGAGAAAGGATCCGTAGAAGCTCTCCCTTTTTAAACATGTGCTATGATGTCTCAATTAATTATGCTTCAAGATTTGAGAACCTGGATGCAAGCATTCATAACAGGCTTTTTTTTTCCTTAGGAAAAAACAAGGGCTTATAATGGAATCATTATTCTCCATAAAGTAATGCTACTTGAAACCTTTGAGATTCTACAAAAGGAACATAATTTATCTAAAAAGGCTCAACGGCAATATATCCAGTTAAAACAGTTGTTATCTACATGTTTGGCCCTGATGCCCTTGCGGCCTCTCAAGTGCCAGAGGCATTAAGTTTGCTAGAGAAGGTTTTTATTAAAACTAAACCGACAGTTTATTACTACCAACATTTAAAAAGAATAACAATAAATGTGCATAATGTACAAGAAATTTGGAATGGAGAATGGGAGTATTCTATAGTACATAGTAAATAACCTCAGGTTTAAGGCAATTGAAAATTTGTTCCTTAGGATGTAAAATTTAGTTAATGCAACAAAACACTTCCTTTAGGGATTATTAGAGCCCTCAGGAAACATTTTTAAATTGTTGGCTCTCATCATTGTTAAATTTGAAGGAACTATAATATATAGATTATGAGTGTAATTCCTCATTGGTTAGATATTATTGTAATGCTGAATCAGGTTCTTTGAAACTGGTTCAGAATTAAAGATTGTAATTAAAGATTGACACATGGACTATACTGCATCTTATTATCAGATGCCCCTGATATTTGCTGGTCGAACCCCTGGGAATTCTTTTGAAATAGGCACAGTGATATTATCTCACCTCTTTTCTCTGAGAGTAATTTTAATCTGCACAATAACTTGAGTAGAAATGGTGTTTTCCAGAAATCACACATTGCTATTATTATTGTTAACTGTTAGGTTTATATACATTTTTTATTGGAGTTAAGGGTGCTGTACATAATACTTCCTCCACTAATTATTCCCCAGAACAACAATCCTACAAAGTAAACTGAGATGAGAGACAGTGACTGGTCCAAAATAATCTAATAAGCTCAGTGGTGGGATTCAAGTAATTTAACAAGCTGTTTCTGCCCTAATGACTTCTTCCAACAACCAGTTCTCCAAACTGCTCAGAAAGTTAACAACCAGTTCTCCTGAAGTGGTGCGAACTGGCTGAATCCCACCACTGAATGAGCTTCCATGGCACAGGAGTGGGGTAGAGGCTTAAAATGTCTTTCCTTAGTCTATTCAAGCAATCATTTTACCATACTACTTCTAGACCCGGATGTATTTTGATTTGGAATGAGCAGAAGACTCATTGAGTTTTCTGCAAAACCTGGAATATGAAAACTGATGGGTTTGAACTTCTGTGGTTTAGTTTTCCTTGCTTGTGTAATGTTATTAACTTGCTTTCCTAAAACATGTGGAAATGAATCCCATACCAATCATGCACATAATATAGATCAAATAAAGATAACCATCTGCATGGGTACAATAACAATTAGTGTATCCATTTCCATAAAAATACTGTAAAGCAAGTATATTCTTAATGAAACTTTTACTAGGCCACCATCTATGGCTATCAATCTATATCTAACTTGGTACATATTAATTAATTAGAATTGATTTAGTAAGTTCTGTAAGGCCTCTAGGTTAGAACTTTCTGAGGGATGGTGCCCCTTCCTACAGCACTTGCCGCCATGTATAAAAACTAAGTTTCTGAAAAGAGACAAATTTAGAGAATATTAGGGGTTTTTTTCATGATCTTCATTCTTCTGGTTAGTGCTATTTTGAGGAGGATAGAAATAAGACAGATAAATCGAGTGACTAACTGACTCCTGCAGTTCTAGCTTAGATGATTTCCCAGTGTGTATACAGAATTAGATTTAATTAGATTTTAAATGCTTTTAGTCCAAGAACATCTTGGATAACATTAATGTTAAATTTTAAATGCCTATCAATGTCTTTCTTAAGTTATAAAGGAAGAAATCTGCAGAGGTTGAAGTAGTTAACCTAATTGTCTTCATATTTCTGATTATTCTTTCAACAGGAGGAAAACCAGACTTGGTAGGTGAGACTTGTATTTGATAAAAACAGGTTGAATGACATGTAATTATTTCTAAATTTTCAAATGAATATGTATTAGGTATGTTTTTTCACCTCTTTACTGTTGACAAGTTAATCAGTGACTAATTATATTGTATAACTTTTTTCTTTTTTAAAAAAGCATTAATTTTACCAAACTTCACCTGTCATTTTTATTATTCTACAGAACTTATGTGAAAACAAATTTATGTTCAGTGAAAACAAATTTATGCTTAGAAAAGCAGAACCTCAAATACTGGCTTGTTACTTACAAGTTCAAGGTCCAAACTGTTGAATGCAAATCCATTAAGTTTGCCCATGGCTTTATGTATAGTATTTGACATTTCTAAGACAAGAGGAACTATGGATATTTAAGCATAAGAGTTGATCAAAAGAATAATTATACATCATTGAAGGGATAAAACTATTCCTGACTTGCAGTTTAAGTCACTGATATATTTGGCCTGTCAACATTTGAATTAGATTATCTTCATTTGTTTGTTAAAGGGGAAAAGAATTGGACTTTTGAACAATCAAAATCAATTTTGGTAAAGTTCTGTTTATATGATTCTTTCCCACTTGAAACTTTCTTACTGGGAATAATTACCAAGTCATATGAAAAATAAGATATTTAATTATTCACATAATTACAGCAGCACGAATAGTTTTCACCCAAAACTGGAAAAACAATGACATACCATCAGAAGACAAGGTGATTAGAAGAATTATGGAGTGTGCGAAAATGGATAAGCTCACAAAGGAGATACAAGAAGAAGATAAAACAGAATGCTACTTAGTCTGAAAGAAATGGTATAAATGGTTGGAGGAGAAAGGGGGGGAAAAGGGGGGGGACAAAAGAAAACTAAACAATGGTTAAATCAGGTGGAGGAATATGGAAATAAATGGGAAGATATAAATTGTGGAAAGGAAGCTAGGTACCTGTTTATGTTAAATGTAAATAAAATATTTAGATTAAGAGAATATATTATAATGGTATATATATGATATTTAAAGCCCTACTTTAAAGCTCAGGGCCAGGCTATCTTTGAGACCGCCTTCTACCGCATAGCTCCCATCGACCGGTAAGATCCCACAGAATTGGTCTCCTCCGGGTTCCATCAGCTAAACAATGTTGGTTGGTGGGCCCTTGGGGGAGGGCCTTCTCTGTGGCTGCCCCGGCTCTCTGAAACCAATTACCTCCTGAGATCTGGACCACCCCCACCCTATTGGCCTTCTGGAAAGCAGTGAAGACCTGGCTTTTCCAGCAGGCTCCGGGCCGTTGATCTCACTACGGCGATCTTGCGGGACCTGGCCATGGAACGGAGTGTATGGGTTTTTAAAATGGGTTCTTTAAAAAAAAAATTACGGGATATTGTTCGCATTTTTTTTTACTGTAAGCCGTCCAGAGTTCCTAGGGAGTTGGGCGACATAGAAATGCGACTAATAAATAGAAATGTCACTAATAAATACTAGAAATATATAAAAGATATATTAAGATAAGAAAGAGAAAATGTATAAATATGGATTACTGATGCAAAGATGTTGAAAAGAAGATGTAAATATCTGTTTTTGTTTGAGTTTTTGTTGTTTGTTTGTTTGTTTTTAAAAAACTGTTTAATAAAAATTATTTTTTAAAAAAACCAAAATCAATTTTGGTGAAGTTCTGTTTATATGATTCTTTCCCACTTGATTTGGATACTTTGATGTTTTACAATTTTCCTCTCTTTTATATTGAAAAGGGGAAAAAAAAAACCCAGAACAAATTATTACCAGAATTTAATCTCTGACATACACCAGCCAAGGCACAAATGTCCAGTACTAATCAAAGTTTTGTTGGTTTTGCAGGAGAAGGGAGACCAGGAGCTTTAGACATGGAATTTATTCCTTTGCAAACACCCATAGAATGACAAGGAACTGTATTTTTCTCATTTGTTAGTAGATTTGCCCCACTTTTCATCTGGCTCTCCTGAATCTTGAACATCTTTTTCTTTGTTCTCCAAATCTTGATTCACTCCTGTCAGTCCATTGTGCTCTAATGGATATAACTTTCAGCTTGTCATGTTTTGCACTGAACTATCAACCCATGCTCTGAGAAAAAAAACAAACACCACCCCTTTCCCACCTAGTCTTTGCTTAAAAAAAAAAGGTAAAGGTTTCCCCTGTCCATTCATGTCCAACTCTAGGGGCTGGTGCTTATCTCTGTTTCCTAACCAAAGGAGCCAGCATTGTCCAAAAATACTTCAGTTGTCATGTGGCTAGCAAAACTGTAAGCCAAGGGACACAGAATGCTGTTATGTTCCCACCAAAAGGTCTACTTATTTAACTATTTGCATGCTTCTGAACTGTTAGGTTACTAGTAGTTGGGGCAAGAATGGGATATGGTACTTAGGTCTTGAACCACCAACTTTCCAGTTGATTGTCAACTGCTAGGCCACCACACCTTTAGTCTGTATTTACCCGCAAGTACTTTTTCTGCCAGTAGAAGGGACACTGCTGGTTCCAAATGTCCTTTTGCAACCTCTTCTTTCTTGCTACTCCCACCAAAATGTAAGACTTTCATATGCCACTGAGCTAACTCTGAGCTTATTCACAGAACTAATTTAGCTTCCATCCTTTTTATTCCCCTTTTCCTATCTGACCTACTTAGGATAGGTAAACCTATAACTTGGAGCCATCAGGTCTAGATGAAGAGCAATTCACTAACCTCTTATTTCCTCAACATTCTGCACTGTAGCTATTTTTTTGCATTTTCCTGCACTGCACTGACTTCATGCTCCCTACTGGGTTGCTGAAGGCTGGAGATACCTACTACATTTGGATGGCCATAACAGTAGCAATCTTGGAAATGTAGTAATGGAGGAAAGGAAACAGTGTTGACTTCTGACATCTTTTCAAAGACTCTGATAGCAGAGAGAAGGTTGTGTGAAATGCAGCATTCCACACAATAACTAAAGCAAACATATAATTGCCTTTCAACACTATGATATAGTCTAGGGAGGCATCGGGAATGGAGATCTTCTGGGATGAGTTAGGCGCACTGTTTGCCTCCTGTCTTCTCTCAGATTTGAAACTTGAGGTTTCTTACCCAAATCATTTTTGTTCAGTTTTAATTTCTCCAGATTATATGAATCAGAACTGCTGTTCAAAATATGAAGTCGTGTATATCTACAGCATACAGACTTGTGTCCTTTTATGACCATCGTAGTACATATTTTTTTGTGAAATGAGAAGGAAGTTATTTGACCTAATTTTATATTCGGCCATTTTTCCCAAGAGAAGTTACGAGCCCAAAAGTGTGTTTAATTTCTACCAGCAAATGTTTTTAGTTGAAGAGATCAAATTAAAATACTTTTATGTTTCTCCTTCTACAGGGGCAGAACAGCATCCATTTTCTAAATAATGTCCTGAGAGAACTTTAGTGGAAAAAAGCAAGGGATTTCAGTAATGTTATGGATATTTATAAATGTAACATCTAAGCAATTCCATTATCTTTTACCTTTTTGTTTATGTGCTCATATTATAACTCTAGATTCCCTATATGGCCCTTAAAATGCTAAGAGATACATAATAAATAAATTCATAGGTAGAATGTTTTATCTGGACAAAGAAGGGAGAATTAGAAAAAAAGCCCAAGAAGATGTCTATTACTTAAATGCTAGGGCATTTCTCTGCTTTTTATATTTGTTTTTATTTCTTTTTCCCTTGCGGAAAAATGCCTAGACCTTTGAAAGCAAGGCTTTTGAAGAAGCATTTGAAAACATTTTAATCCTGTCAGTACATTTGATTCCAAGTCACAATGATCCCAAATTTAAGCATAGCTAATTTTAACTTCAGAGGCGCTAAATTGGCAATGAGGAAGAGTCCATTGTTAGGGTGAATAAAGTCTCCTCATTTTTAAATCCCCAAACAGCCTTTTATCTTTTTGTTTACTCCTTCTTGCATACATTATATTGACTTTTATACTCTGTATAAAAACAACAGTATAAATTGTTGCTTTAAAAGATATTGGACAAACACACATTCACAGGAGTCAAAAAAGTCAAGTTAGTAAGTGTGATTGTAATAGAAGTCCTATCCCTTTAAAATATTAATCACACACACATAAAAAGGGAGCAAAGCTGTGATTACATGGACCTGTAAGCCATATTGGACTTTTGTACAGTCTCCCTGTGAAGAGCTATACTCCACTGTCTTTACTTTCTTCAAGTTACATGATTCGTTTTGTCCTTATTCTTGTTTATCTATTAGCAAGGATATCTGAGTCAGCCTCTACTTGTAGACTTCTGCTTGGAGATTTCTGTAGCCCATAAGGCCTCCATTCTAATAAATGGACAATGACAGAAAAACTGGGCAACAGCTAGAGAGGATGGTAACTTTCTTTGAATGCATGATCATCTCTGGATTTGGAAGCTAAGTAGGATTGAGCTTGGTAGACCATTAAAAAATAAATCTTTTGGCATGAGTGGGAAGTAACCATCTGTCACTGTCTCTGTCCTTGAAGAAAATTATACTGATAGATCTGGAAAGTCTGAAGGAATTGAGCTCAACTTGAAGGAACCTTTATTGCATATGAAAATAGATAGACAGACATACAATTAGTTTGGTCCGCATATTCATAGAAAATGTACACATGTGATTTTTTTTTCTTTTGAAATCAACAGATAGTTTTGATTATATCACACATTAGTCTAACCTACTTATGTAGAATTGATTTTATGGCTGGGAAATGAACCTTGATCTTCATTGACCTCTTAAAGGAAAGACGGAATAGGAAACTAGCACACAAACAAAGAAATGTGATCTTCCATAGGATTTGATGAGGCATGTCAAGGAAAGACCGTAATAAATAATTCAGTAATCAATATGGGTTGATCTTCCAGAACTTACTAATTTTTTTTCCATTTAAAATAGTTAAACCACTTGTTCTCTTCTGCACAGAAGAATTTAAGTTTGTTCATTTGACCAACTGATTAAAAATGCCAAAGGCAGACAATTAATTAATTATCATGGGCAACCCTTGAGTAAATTCAGCTGAAAAGGTTTTCTGGCAGTGAGCAGCTTCAGCATTAAAGGTTCTATCAGGTAAGTCACAGTCTCTTTTGAAGTCTTCAAAGACAAGCATATGCTTCTGAAGTTTAGTATCCCTGGTTAATTTTCACAGACCACAGTCACTGTGAACCTGAACTCTGTTCTTATTTTTACTCTCCTTTTACAGTATGTTTTAAAAATATATTTCTTAGCATGTAGAACTCAAGGCAATAAGAGTCTTTTTCAAATGGTGAGACATGTATGTGTGTAAAATGTGCATATGTACACTTTGCACACAAACACATTCTCTCTCTCTCACTCACTCACTCACTCATTCTCTCTTTCACACACACACACACACACACACACACACACACACACACACACGTACAAACACCATAGTTTTGCTTCCTTATTTATGCAGACTCCTGATATCGGTCAATAACATCTACTCTTAAATTTCATCTTAGACACTGCTAGATTATTTGTAAGGCTAGGCTAACATTTGCTTTCCTCCCCCATAGAGAGAATCAATAAATGGAGCAACATGACATTTTTAAATATAAAACCCTTGGAAAACAAAATTTGCTGACCCTTTCAAAATGCACATGTCAATAAATACCATCTCTTCATTATCTGAGAATGGCAGATAATTATCACTTTTATAGAACTGTAATATTTTTCTTGCTGAGAGTTTTCACAAGTTGTTGTTGGGAAAATGGCAGTGAACTTCTGACCTGTTTGTTGCATTCTTGGAGCCAGGTGGCCCAATTTCTGAATTACCTGGCCTCAGGGTGCTAAGGTTAATGCTAGGTTGTTCTACACTAGGACCACCTTCATTCATGACTTGATGGTGTGTGAAATGGCAGACTTATGTTCATAACCACAACCTGACTGGGCAAATTTGACAATGAAGCCTTGAGTACAATCTCCCCAGATGGATTTCATATCACACTTAGATCTGAGAAACGTTTAACATTTCATTATGGGGAGGGGAATTGACCCCAGTTTTGAAGGCGGCTGTGGTATGTCCATTTCTGAAACCATTCCTGGTCTGTTTTAGCTGGTCTTCAACCTCCCTTTTCTTGGGAATACAGGTGATACAGTTGTGGTGGATCACCAACCCAGCATCTCAGAAGAAGCAAATTATCTGTGCCATGTTCAGCTAAAGATCAGGTCCAGGTATCAGACTGAGATAGCATAATATATTTTTTCAGGGGCAGTGTCCATGCTTTGGAACAGTCTTTCCAGGAAGATTAAAATAAACTTGTTACATATGTAAATAGCAAGTGAAGCCAGGGATGTAGGCTTCACTCATTATCCGGGTTTAGATGGACATTTGCATGCCCACTACTGATTGGTGGATTCAAATGGGGCCACCACTGATTGGTGGATTCAGACGGAGGGAAAAGTAAAGCGTTGTCAGTGGCTGAATCGGTGGGACAGCTCCCTTTAAAAGGGAGTGCTTCTGGTTAAGCCTTTGCAGAAGTCACTTACTTAAATAAAGAGCTGAAGTTACTGTCTGTCATCCTGCCTCTTCATTGCTTCCCACAGTCAAACAAAACTCATCTCCAATGACTTGTAAAAGGATGTTAAAAACTGAGCTCTTTTGCAGTGTGGTCCACTTCAGGTTGTGTGCCATCTTTTATTCTTATTTTTGACCTTTCCTTTGTTTTGTTCTTGTGAATGCCACTGAGTGATCAGTACTATTAAAATGGGTTGCTTTCAGAACTTTTGGACTAGGTTCAGAAATGAAATATGTGGCCAGTATAAACTCCTGCACTTTTATTTCTTAAACCTAGATATTATTCTAGATATTATTATTCACCCTTCTTTAAGATAATCATATGTGGCTGCTTTAGCACATGGTATGGATGCATGACTGTACTGTGTTGTTTTCCTTCAGATGTTGCCTATGTTACCTAGTGAAGTAATCAATGAGTGAATTTTGGCAGTAGTGCAACCTTTGCATGCACAACTTCCATGAGACTAGAAGGTTACCACGTGATCCAAAATTCCACACAATTCAAAACAGAATTTTGATCCCAGGAGAACTTCTGTATATAGATTTCTGAAAAAAGCAAATGAGCTTTACCATACTATTCGTCATTAAATGCTACAAAATCCCCAAACCATTCTTATTATCATGTGGCTTTCCCCCATGGCCCCCCTCAAGCCTAGTTTCTGAATGCTGTCATTGTATGATATGAGATACGATATGTTATCAGTCAGTAGACCTGCTCCAATGATGGAGAATTAGGAAACTATCCAGGCTCTCTGGGGAAGAGAGAAGTTCAATTGCATTCCCAACTAATTTGCTTTCTGTCCACTTTCTCCTCTCTGCAGCAAGAAAAAGGTCCTGGGGAATGCTGTATTATGTGGTACATATGCCTGATCTCACATTCCAACCATGTTTAAAGTGAAGAAAAACAAAACAAAACCTGGTTCTCGGGGTAGGGGGGCATGATTCAGACATTTTGCTTGTTCAGATGTTGCAGGCTGCTGGGGGTAGGGTAAATACATAGACTGTTCTTTTCTGTGTATCTGGACTCAACAACTTGCTTAGATCTCTGAAGTATCATGGATGAAAGAGAAGCCAAACAGCTTGATACATTTACCTTACTGTTTCTTGTTTACACACAGAATATTGTAAAGTACACACTATATATTTAGAAGGCAATGCAGCTGAAAAGGTTTAAATGATTGAGCAGAATTGAGTTTTTCTAGTTCATACGATGTTTCCCCCCCCCTTACATTAAATGTTAAATTCGGTGCACATTTTAGATGAAGAATCCTAATTACCAAATTACGTACTCTTACAGTTTTTGTTTATTTTGTTTTTTAAAAAAAGTTCTAACTTTCTTTTATGATGTGTTAATTTTGCATTCGGACTCCTGCATTCATATCATGCTTTCTTTTAAGTCATTGTATACCTAGCACTAGAAGCTAGGGAAAAAAAATATGTAGAAGTAAGATCTGTTAGATTTATAATTTCCAGTTTTAATTTTAAAAAAAAGTTTATGGAATGTTATAATGTATCAAATTATGAATTTAAATATTATTGAATCAAAGAACAACAGTGTTGGAGGTCTTTTAGTTCAATACATTGGACTCATGGTTCCTGGAGTTAGTCTATTCCCCAGCTTAATTATCACAATCAGGACATTTCTTCTTAGTTTGCATTTGGTATTCCCTCTGTAAAGCTTCTACCCAGTTCTTCTTTATCCCCAGGAGCTATAGAGAACACATTGACATACTATTACCCATGAAAACCTTTTCAATTATTTGAGGTCCACTATCCTATCTCCCCTTAGTTTTCTCAACACTTTAACATACATTGAGTTGTACTCCAATCTCACGCTGTACTAATGTTACCAGCTATATTGAGCTATATGATCTCCAAGGTATCTTCAAAACTTTACACTCAGTAATATCTGCGACTCTAGACTAAATTACCTTCAGGGGAAGTGTATTTGGGAAATAAATCAAAATTAATTTTTTGAATCTCTTTCGTTGCTCCAAATGATCAGTTTTAAGGATTAATCTGGATCCAAACCATATTAAAATGTACACGTTGAAAACCATGTTGCAGAAAATGACTGGGTTAGTCACGAATACATAGGGTGAAGATGCACTGTACTTGAACATGTAATACAAAGCAATTAAATACTGTTATTATGATTTACTTTGCCTGCTTTTACCAATTTGTTATTAAAACTGCAATTTGGCAGTCAGTCTTGGAGATTCTATGGAGGTACACCCAAGGATTTTGGATGAGGTAGTTGTTGTACTATGAGCCCAAATTGGATATGGAAAGGAAACAGATCCTGTTGCTAATCCTACATACATTTAAGTTATTTTGGACTAGACAGAGAACTGGCTTATATTTACAGAGAAAATATGTCACAAATTGGACAAAGGGCTGTCTCTGTCTGGCATATTGACTCAGCAGCAAACATTTCATTTTGGACTCAGTAGGCTTTTAATGAGAGGATGCTATGGACATCCCTAAAAACAACAAGACTAGGAATATCTCATGGAAAATTAGGATTCCTTCTCTCATAACCACAGCTGATGTGACAGGGCTCAAGCCAACAACAACTGATGGCAAACTCTTGGCCATTTTCTAGTTTTCTAGTTTCAGCTTCTGGTGCCACCTGTCAATGAGGTCCCCAAGGTAATTCATCAGAAAGCAATAGAAAGCCTCAAGGGAAATATGCAAGCCAGTCTGGATTTAATTTGAAGCAAAAGCCATACAACCCATGTTTAACTTTGTGCATGTAAGAAAGAGGGACATAGAAAGACAACAACAACAAAAAAGCATGCATATGAGTATGCAAACATGTACACATACATATAAATATGTGTGTGTGAGAAAGAGAGGGCTGAGGGAGGGAGGGAAAGAGAGAGGGAAGGAAGGAGAGATATCTGCAACAGAACACACCAAACACACAAACCCATATATTTATACATACACACACATATACATATATATACACACATACATTCTTACACGCACAAATATGCATAACTGTGACAGAAGATTGATAATAACACACACACATACAATCTCAAGAGGTAGAAACTGAAAAGAGAGAAGAATTAAACATTGCTGATGAATTTGGGCACAAATTTGCAAATATAATCATGATTTAGTAAACATGACTTAGTCAAAAAAACTGCCACCTTCTTGCATTGTGATGAAAAACCTGAATATTGAATAGAAGTTAACACATGAAATAGAAGTTTGTATAAGCATAGTAAGCATGAAGGAAAAACTGGGTTATAGTGAAATAACTATAAGGAAACTATAAGAAAATAACAAAAAGGAAAAAAAATGTGCACATGTTTACTGTGACCAAAAGGAAGGAATGTGCCAGAGGAAAATATACTAAATATCACTTTAAGATTTTTTTAAAAAAATTATAATTACCAGATCATCTGAGAACCCAATATCTGCCTATCTATTTTTATTTATTTGATTATTTATATCCCACCTTTATTTAGTTATTATTTAGAAATAACTCAAGTTGGCAAACATATCCAATACACCTTCCTCCTTCTGTGTGTTCCTCACAACAACAACCCTGTGAGGTGAGTTGGGCTGAGAGAGAGTGATTGGCCCAATGTAACACAGCTGGCTTTCATGGCTAAGTCAGGACTTGAACTCCCAGTCTCTTGCTTTCTAACCTGGTTCTTTAACCTCTAGACCAAAATGGCTCTCATCCATCCATCCATCCATCCATCCATCCATCCATCCATCCATCCACCCACAATATGGCTGAATTACATTGGCTAGACAAAGCAGTATCCCATTCCATCAAAGTAAGAACGTATTTCAAAAAAAATAAATAAATAACATTAACTATTTATAATTCTAGAATGAATAGAGAGCCATGGTTATGTTTTGTTCTACAAATTAGTTCTCTGTTGTATATACATATATGCATGTGAATTTTCACAGGTATATGAAAAAGACTGTGATAGCTAAGAATTTGCCTTGGTTCCAGGTGAACATCTTTTAGTAAACAGAATATATATAGGTATCTGGCCCTTTGGTCCAGTGTAAAGTAAGAGTTGTTTCCAATGCCTTTAATTGGAGATATTTCTGAGTTTTTTTGGTGGTGGTGTTTCCTTTGAGAAATGTCCTAGGAAAAGGACTTGATAATAAAAGGAAGTCCTTGTCCTTGGGTAAGTAAACTAATGCACTTTACTTTTGTTTGGACAACAAAACCTATTATCTTTCAGGCATTTGCAATGTCGCCTAGGGAGTGCAGAAGTTAGACACAAAGACATTTATTGGATAAGAGCTTGTCTAGCTCTGTTCTGGATAGAGTTGGAGTAATTATACATTTGGATGCTTCCCAGTAATTTTCAAATCATGGAAAGAGAAAACAAAGCAGTTACTGATAGAGAGATGGTCCAGCAATACAGTCAAGCAATGTCCGAATGTTAATTTGCAAGTCACAGTGCTTTGCCATTACATCTGAATTCAGACAATTGCAAATTACAATGAATAGCTATTGTTTGGTCTCAAGGGACTGTTGAACCATGAAGATGGGAGTAAAGTCATAAAGCTGAGTGCTAAGCAGATGGAAAACTAAAGCAGGTTTTCATGCATGCACCAAAGCAACAGATTTTTTGGGGGTGGGGTGGGGGGAGAGTTGCAAAAATAACCAGTAAATTGGCAGCAAAATATTAGCTTTCAGTTTCTTTTTTTCCTGTTATCTAATGAGCTTGTTGAACCCAAAACTCATACTGAGACCTCTAAACCATGGGTTCTGAAAGCCCAAAGAATGATGTAAGTGACTGGTTAGCAAAAACTATTTTGGCATAACAGACTTTGCTTTATGCTTCCAGTTTTTTTAGTGTAAGGAATTGTGAGTAATACTTTACATGGTCCATGAATTTATAGTCTTTTTATCTAAGCCAGGAATCCTCAAACTTTTTAAACAAGGGGCCATTTCATGGTCCCTCAGAATGTTGGGGGGCCGGACCAGCTGGGTGGGCGTGGCTAGATGGTCATGTGACTGGGTGGGCATGGCCAATTTATTTATTGATATGGATTTTTATGTTTTACATCTATAGTTTTTATATAATTTTATCTCATGGTTGTGTGCCACCTAGAGTCACCTTTGGTGAACTGCTCTCATCAGGATCTAAGGCAAAAATACTCAGAAGGACCTAAAAGCTAATGCAGCTTCTATAAAAACATTTGCAGGACTGAACTATTCATATAAAAACCTGGGTGAGATTGTATCATTGCAGATATTCATATACCTGGAAAGGGAGCGGAGATAAAACCTCCCACAGCAAAGCCCATAAAAATCCTGATCTTGAGTCAGACATACACTGGATCACCTTATTTCAGAAGTTTAGTGGCATCTTTTATTTTATTGAAAGCTGAAAGGCTTTGTGATTATCAAATCTGTTCCTTCTTTAAAGACTTGAGGAGAAAGATTCCATTGCTTCTTATTGTCCCTTCTCCTGGCTCAGGGGTCTGCAAACTTAAACACTCCCTCTCATCTCTCTCTTTCTTTCTTTCTCTCTTTCTATCTCTCTCCCTCTCCCCCACTCTCTCCCTCTCCCCCACTCATTCCCTCATTTTTCTTTATTTCTCTCTCTCTTTCTCCCCCCCATCTCTCTCTCTCTCTCTGTGTGTATGTCTGTCTCTGTCTCTGTCTCTGTCTCCGTCTCCGTCTCCGTCTCCGTCTCCGTCTCCGTCTCTGTCTCTGTCCCCCCCCTGTCTCTGCGTCTCTTCTCACTTTTCCTCAGCAAGCCCAGATTTCCAAAAGAAAGAAAGAAAAATGGGCAGCAAAAAGCCCAAGGAAAGTATGTGGGGCTTTCTGAGTTAGAAGACACACAGAGACAGGAGTGAGAGAAAACAATACACACACACACACACACACACACACACACACATACACACACACACATACACACATAGAAAGAGGGAGACTGGCTGATGGGTGAGTGTCTTTGGTGAGGGCTGAATCAAGCTGAATCTGTCTTTCCCCTCCCCCGCTCTCTCAGCCTGACTGATGGGAAACATCGGGCAGCTACTTCCAGGTTTGCTCTCCACTCCAAGAGAGAGAGAGAGCGCTGCCAGGAGCGAGTGGGGCAGGGAATGGGCTCCTGGAGGAGGAGGGAATACAGTCTCCCCCATTGTGAAGCATGCTAGCTTTAGCTGTGATGTGCTGTGCAAGGCGCTGAAGCAGTGGGCAAGCATGGAGGGGGTATTGGGTCTTCCCCCCCCCCGCCACACATCAAAGGAAAACCACCTGGGCTTCTCCTTCCCTTCCCCCTGCTCCCTTCCACCGACCCAATCCTATTTTGGGTCAGAGAAGCGCATGCTAGAAACATGTCTTCTGACCCTCTGGTGCTCACCCTCTGTGCTCCTCCAGGCCCAGCTTGCTTGGGGGGGGGGGAATAAACTCTGACACTTCTGCTGCCCTGCCCCAGCCATCACTGCCTGGGGAAGGCACAGGCAACAGAAAGCGTTCCACTGTGAGAGCTGGGCCATTGCCCCCCCCCCCAAACACACTGGGCTGTTGTGCTTGGCAGGGGAGGGGAGCACTTTCCCATGCCTCCCCTTGCTTTCTCTTGCCCCCACTGACAAGGGACGAGGAAGTTTCAGGCTTGGGGGATGGCCCCCACCCCACAAGATCCACTCCCGTCATTCTCTCCCACCCACCAGCGCACCAGCCAAGCACAGTGGGCATGGAGCATGTCTTCCTCCCCTGTCATTTGCGGGCAGCCGCGGGGCTGGAAAGTGAGGCTGATGGTGCTCAGCCCCTCCCCCAGCCCACATCTCCACCCGGACTCTCCACAGCACATCTGCTGGGGGCAGCCAGGGACCATGTGGCTGCGCCACCAGCATCGCCCCTATGCCAGCTGGTGCCCACCCACTGGCCCGTGCCCTTCAGCCTTACCTTAGCAGTGAGTAGGCCCTGTGGGCTGGAAGATAATGGTGATGGCTGGGAAGGGTGGGGTGGGGGCAGGACTTAATCACCACTGTACACGGGTCGGATAAATTGTATCGGCAGGCCGGATCTGTCCCGCGGGTCATAGTTTGAGGATGCATGGTCTAAGCCTTAAAACCTACTGAAAATCAGTAATTTTGTGTTGAATTTCAACAACATTATCCTGGAAACATGATTAAAATAATTAAAAAAGGCAAATGGAATTGGGAAATGTTTCAAAGCTGTACCTATACCTACCCACCCTGAGATAGATTGTTGAACTGGACATTGGTTTCTCACTGGAATGGCATGTATACTTTAGTAAATAACATAAATATATAATTTACTCACCAGAGCCATGATACAAATTAATTCACATAAATCCAAATCAAATTATCAATTCAAATTATCTAATTGAATCAGAACAAATTTTTGAGCTATCAATACTTTGAATTAGATGTAGAGTAATGCATTCCATTTCCCTTTACAAATTCCAAAATTTCCAGTCCATTTGGTTGTTGGGTTTCTTGAACAGGAATGCAGGTATTTGAACTCCCAATGCATTGGGAAGGCACCAGACTGGAGTTGACTGCTTAACCTTATTCATAAGATTCAGAAAACAAATGTTCTACTCATGAAAATATAATGCTAAAACAATTTAGTGTGATTTAATCCGTAACTTTGCTTCTGCCATGTCAGTATCTTTGCAGCCTGGGAGAATGATTAAATGTTATCACAGTGCTATGAAACATCCCCAGTCACATTTTCTCCAGATATTTCACAATTGTAAGTGATAAACTGCACATATCACAGCAATGATCAGAGGCGTTGTGGCAGATCTTTTTTGGAACAAGAACATTTTTCTTTCCTCCTTTTTCTTTCCTTCGTATTTTATAAATTAAATTCTCTTGAACTTTAGCTAACTAGATTTTTTACTGATATTTACCAATGCTACATGATGATACATCCCTGCTCCTATATACCTTCAAGACTCCTGCTTCTCTGACAAACAGCTGCCCCAATTTTGTCTGATTAAAATGTTTTCCTATGTATAACCATGCACTCAGTTGCTGCTGGATTTAGCCCTCTATTCGTCTCTAGGATTGAAATTGAGCAGATGAGTTTTGTTTATTTTTGTTTTGTATTGTTGTGCTCATGCATTTATGCTCATATGTGAACTCTAGAGGTTTAATTACAAAAGGCTTTCTATGAGAATTTTTTTAAAAAAAAAATGATACATTTAGAAAACATTTGTTTTGAATTGGGTCTGCAGTATGCAGAATAGGGAGATTTAACTTTCCCCTGCTGGTGTGATCTTGACAAAAATCTTCCCCAGGCTAAAATTAGCTTGTGAGAAAAAAAGCTTCAATTAGCTTAGTTTCTAGACAGAATGAGAAACTTGTGTTAGTTCAAGGGCTAAATTGCCTCTGAACAAACACATGAAGGTTAATATACCATCAGTTGATGTAGCTATGATAAAGTAGGTGACATCAACACTAGACACATTGCCTGGGTTTTGCACATTCTACTAAATCATACAACAGGTTGGTTTGGTTTGATTTAATGTAATCAATGAAACTAATCACTTTAAGTTTGGAAACAATGATGCATGGCTTAATACTAAGTATGAAACAAGCTCCAACTCTTTCATTGGCAAAGGGTCTTTAAAATAAAGCCTGGCATTATGCAATGTGTAGATTCAGTCCATCTGTTTGATTTTCACTTTCTTAAGTCTCATTTTCCTTTCACCCAAGTCATAATTAAGAGTTATGACTAACAAACATAAAGAAATGGTAATCAAGAAAGTTTGCAGATGTGAACAATCAGTATTAGCTGTGAAGTCTGAAAATAAAATTGATTCTTCAATTGTGATAAATTCATTTAGAATGTTGTAACACACTAGACAATCTGTACCCCATCGGGTCATTGTTTCAGAGATATTTCCTTATCTAAACAGAGAAACAATCAGTTGGAGCAGGACTTACTTAAGACTTCCTTTTGACTCACCTATTAAATTTTCTTGTGGAAAGCTGGCAGTGAATATCAGAAATTTTCCTTCCTTTTAATTTATTTTGTTTGGTTTGTTTTACTATATTTACATAGCCCCAGTCTACCCTGACTGAGAGTATCTACAAGAATAACTGTATTCCTTCCTTCCTTCCTTCTTTCCTTCCTTCTTTCCTTCCTTCCTTCCCTCCCCATCCGCCCTCCCTTTCTCTCCCCTCCCCCTCTCTCCAGTCAAATTTCATCCTGATCAGCAAAAGTTCATTAAATGTCACCAGAGATAGCAACATATCTATTTTAACCTTAATCAAATAAACCAACTTTATATCCTTTGTTTTTGCTTTGTTGATCTTTAGTCTCTTCAAATAATGTCCTAGAACTTGATTTGTTTTCATTTTTTTTTGTGCTTTCTCACAGAAATCCTCAAAGCTTTATCAAGCCTCTTTTGAAAAACTATTTATCTGTCTGTCTGTCTGCTCATCCATTATCCATCCATCCATCATCTACCTACCTACCTACCTATCTACCTATCCATTTACCCATCTCTCTACCCATTTACCCATCTATCCATCCATCCATCCATCCATCCATCCATCCATCCATCCATCCATCCTATCTATCTATCTATCTATCTATCTATCTATCTATCTATCTATCTA
>WNWU01000053.1:6666368-6715152 GCA_012654045.1 Ptyas mucosa | reverse complement strand
ATCTATCTATCTATCTATCTATCTATCTATCTATCTATCTATCTATCAATCATCTATTGGTCTATCATCTACCTCCTTTAATTATATTTGTATTGTTGTATTCACTTGTATCATGCTGCTTCCAGTGTAACCTTCCAGTGTAGAATCAGAGCATGGATTTATCACAACAAAAGGTTTTGTAGAAAGCAAGAATGGCTAAAGGGATTTATAGGAAGTAGTAGATACAGTAAAGGTTGTCTAGTAGATACAGCATGTTGCCCTAGATTTAAAGTTTCAGGGACAGAACATTTTGGGAAATTTAATAGATTGAAAAAAAACTGTATATATGTTACACTTCATGGAGGTTTATTTCTTGTTTTTGCAAGCATTTCACAAGGTAGGGAGAAATTCCCCATTAATGTCACATCTTGAGTATCTGTTGCCACATGGCACTTTTGACTCTGAAACTTAAGATCTGACTAGTTTATGTAAATAGAATGAAATAAAAAGGCATTTCTAGACTGTGCCCACAGACTAGAGATGGCATGTTATGTGTTTGAGTATTTTCCATTTAGGTGGGATGGAATTCATTGTGTCCAACAAATTATAGCACTTCAAAGGACCCTGTAAAAATACTTTTCACTGGCCCTCAAAATATTCTAATGAAGCCATTGTGCAAACTTAATTATAAATATTATGCACCTCTATTCAAGTTATATATATATATATATTCTATTACATAATTGCATATTTTTTTCTGATCAGTAACCATAAAATATATGTCCTCTTCCTGATATTAAGCAAACAGTGTAGAAAACAAAGACACCCTCCGCTCCTCCTGCATCTTTAATAGATTTTGAGGAGTATAATATGGGCTTATTTGTAAATTTCACAAGTTATCAAAAGTGGAAACAAATCCAAGTCTAACCTGATCATTCATAAAAATAGTACTACATTTTATCCCATGATTTTACACACACACACACACACACACCTTGTCCAATGGATCTCAATGGTGATCCAATACCATTGAGTGACACCAATACCAATGGTGATACAATAAAGGAAATTGAATGATGTGTTAAATGTGGTTGGCAGGCATTTGGCAAGCTAAACATAATTTTCAAGAACAACCTCCCCCTATGCCTGAAGAGAAAAGTTTTCAATCAGTGTGTGCTACCTGCTCTAACATGGACACTACATTAGCTGGTGAAACATGGACACTAGGTTCACAATTCATACAAAAGCTATGAGTGGCGCAAAGAGCCATGGAAAGATACATGTTCAGCCTCACAAGACAAGATGGAAAGAACTGACACATGGATTAGAGAACAAACAAAAAGTATACAATATCACCAAGAGTGTAAAAGAACTGAAATAGAAATGGGCTAGTCACATAGCAAGAAGAACTAATGGCAGGTGGAGTCATAGAATGGATTCCACTTAATAAAAAGGGTCCACGCAAGAGATCTAAAAGAAGATGGCTCAACGACATCAGCAAGTATTGCCGGCCCAATTGGCAAAAGAAAGCTCAGGACCGTACTGGTTAGAAACACGTGGAAGAAGCCTTCATCCTGCTGTGTATGTATTTGTGTAAACGTCTAGGTAAAGAGGAGGCTAGTAGTGTTGGGTAAAAGAGCTTTAGTCATATGCTTAGTAAGCTTCAGTAGCCACTGATAAATTAAAAAAAAAGAAGAAAAGGACCAACTTTGTTCTCTAAGTAAAAATAAAAATAGGCAAATCAGAATGTTCATTTTGGTCAGAAATCCCCCCCCCCCCTTTTTTAAATTCATCCTCTATTTCAGTTTATAGATTTGGCAAACTCTAAGACTATTTACTGTAGTAGCATGTGTGTTTGTGTGTACTTCTTCTAATGTACATGATTAAGCTCTTCTCCAAGTATGGACACAATAAAACCTCCTTCAGGTTGTACTTGACTTCTGGTGGCTTGTTCATTCAGTCTTCTTAGCATCAGGATGGAAGTGGCTTAACCCTACTTTATTCTGATGTAGTATATTGTAATGATGTGTTGGAATGACCTTGGGAGACAGGAGGAAAAGTTGCAGAGTAGACAACTACCATGTAAAAGATATCTCAGTCCACAAAAGGAGATGGGGCATGGGAAGAATTTTAGAAGTTTTGCAGAGGGAAAGTACTTTCAGACTTGCATGATTCTGTTCATGTAACTTTAACAGATTACAGAAACAGTAATTAGTATTAATAAATACAGAGTTTTTACTCATAGTTGAGTGTTCTTGATTGGACTACTTTGATGGGCTAATATAAGGCTGATAAAATGAACTATTTTTCTCATAGTCTCCAAACCAGATTATCCAAAGTTAGCTAAGAATTGCTAAAATAATATCCTCTACAAGAATGTATATTTGTTTGTATTTTCCTCATACCTGTACATACTGTATATGTGACTATGGGTATATTTCCTCCTTAAAACATAACTTTCGGTACACCTTCTAAATAATGAATTTCATTGAAAAATTCTGAAAATTATGGTATTGGCACACAAATAAATGAAAAACTAGATCATCAAAATTTTTTGGTCTGAGACCAAACCGAAGAAAACAACTAAAGATACAATTAATACAGTAAAATAATAAAATAATTGCAAAAAAATATTGAGACAATTAGCAGATAATAATTAATCGAATAGATAAAGTTCAGGTTGATTTGCGCATATGTCCAGAGATATAGGCTGGGCAAATTCTTATGAAAATGCAGGCCAAATGATTTTTCTACCCACTGCCAGTAAACATTTTCGAAAGGATATTCCTGTTGTTTTCAAAAGAAATTGTCTCCTAGTCAATTATTTTCTCCTTAACAGATTACCTGTCCTTTAAGGAAAAAAATACACCCAAAAGCAGATAAACAAGAGAGGACTATACAAAACAGATGATACCTTGTAAATTTACACAAATAAGAAATGATATCTGCATAATAAAATCAGACTTGAAAGTATATCCATTATAAATCAGCTTCATGCTCTGAAATGATAGTACAAGGAAACTTACATAATCATAATACATATCATATACAGAATATTTGCTGTATATGATATATATTATGATTATGTAAGTTTCCTTGTACTTATGTAAGTTTCAGTTATCTCAAGCAAAACTTCATACTGGATTAGAATAACCTCTTCTATGCTGAATTTATTACTATTTTGCTCAGTTTACCATTTTTTTCTGTGACAATTCAGAACTGATAGCCAAATGGTTTCCATTTTAGTCATCTACTTATTCAAAGACACTTTTTTCTCACCTTGACTCTTTAATTATGGTCTAATTATTACATCTTAGTAAGATCACACTACATGAATTCTTCAGGGTGAAACATTTTTCATTATAGAGCTTCTCAGCATAATGTTGGATTATCTCATTCTGCTATTTTGTTTCAGATGTAGGACTAGATATTGCTATAATAAATTATTCTTCAGCATTTTCAGTCTCAAGATTCACTGTTTGAAATACCAGGAGGGGAATAGGGTCCAATATATCAAACTTGTTCTCCTCATTATCAAAATATGGTAAGAAAAGAAAAGAAAAGAGGACTTTACCCTGGAGAAATCAGCCTATATATCTTTATAGGGTAGTAAGCAATAAAGAAAAAGTGGATGTACGTAGTATTTGATTCCAGGTAGATGACCAAATGAATTTCTTTCTCTTATTTATCTATATCAGAAGGTTTGTACAAAAATAAAAGGAATACATTCTCTCCCACACATTCCATTTTTCCCACCACTACAGCTTGCAGTAAAATCTCTTCATCACATCAAATGAAAGTACATTTTTATTCTTTGTGTGTGAAACTTTTCCACAGTTTTTTAATAGAAAAATCCTCCTTCCTAATTATACATGGAATTTATAACTTTTGGAAGTACAGTATCACTGCATTTTCCCCATCTTGTCTTCAGTGGAGATATTCCTTTTCACCCTCCCTCCCTTACTGTGGAAAATGCAGCATGAAACTACACACATGGATGCACAGATAAAAACCTTGCTGCAGCATTTGCGTGCTAACAACTCAACTTTTCCTAAGGAATTCTTTGGTCAAATTTCTGAGCAGTCTTTCAGAGAAGATATAGGTACACCACCAAACATTTCATGATTTCTGTTCTGTCTAAATGTCTGCTGATGGGAATAATGGGTCTTGTTGCATTACTGTTATTAGAACACAGACCTGTACATTCCATAGAAAACAAGGCAGTGATAGGCAGTGCATGTACTAGTTAAAGTACCCTTATGGATATAGTGCTGCCAGACTTAGTACAACTTGGCATGCAGCACAATAGAGATAAGAAATTGCTTAGTGCATATTTTTAAAAAGTAATATGCATACTGGTTTTACTATTACTTCATCTGTATCTGAATATGAAGTTGCCTGACACTTGCTTTGCAATTAATGACCTGTTTGTAATTTGAGTCTCTTTGTTTCTGCAAAGTGTTGTTGTTAGTTGCAAAGTCGTGTCCGACCCATCACGACCCCATGGACAACATTCCTCCAGGCCTTCCTGTCCTCTACCATCCTCTGGAGTCCATTTAAGCTCACAGCTACTGCTTCAGTGACTCCATCCAGCCACCTCATTCTCTGTTATCCCATTCTTCTTTTGCCCTCAATCTTTCCCAACATCAGCCTCTTCTCCAGTGAGTCCTTCCTTCTCATTAGGTGGCCAAAGAGGAGTCAGGGTTGATCTCCTCTAGGACTGATTTGATCACCTTGCAGTGACCTATAGATGGCAGTGTATGGGAGTCTTTCATCTTGGGACTGTTGCTAATATGACCTTTATATGACTGATCAGGCTTTGCAGACACATGCAAATATTTGGAGACTGAGTTTTAGGATTGTGTTCATAACTGAGTAGATGAATGAACAAGGATAAACCTTGCTATAAAAACAGCTGATAAGGGAAGGAGCTGTGATATTCATTCTCTCCAACAAATTATATTTATTAAATTGTGCATCTTGCTGAATTTTGTGATACATTTCCCTGAGACATTTAGTAAATTTCTGATTCCTCACTATGTCAGGCACTTGGTGAGAAATTGATGGGAAGGTAGTGAAGGTATTACATTTCAATAAAATAGTAACAATAATCCAGCCTATTTAAGGATTTATTTTACACCACATTCCTGTTTGTACTGTAGGAAGCCCCCTCCCCGCCCCCCAGAAGAATGAAATATTTTGGGAAATATTAAAAAGGCAAGATATTATATTTCCCTAAAGGAGAAATAGAGAAACATGCTCTTAAAAGACAGAAAACAGACTCAATCTCCCTGCCCCCAACAGATACTGAGGCCAGCTTTTAGAAATGCAGATTTGGTAATCCATTCAAGACAGGATATTTTGAAACAAAGGCAGAACACCCTGTCAGAACACAAGCCTCTTCATTGCATCATCTCAGAGCATTCCAAACTTCAACCAAACTTAGTTCAGACAAACACCTAGGATTTGTACTTTGTCTATAGAGCCAGCTATAACCCCTACATGGCTCCATGGGAGTCTGACAACAACCAACAGAATACATGTTCTTGCAGACGAACAGGAAGTTCAAGTGCAAAGCCCAAAGAAGGTATAAAACCCCCTCACTTTCAACTACATTTTATGAGCAGCACCAGAACAACAAATATCTTCTCCTGTTAATCAATAAATGGACCCTCTTTCCAATCAGCCTTCAGCCTCCATTTTGTCTCCAGTATCTTTCTCCCAGATTGGAACTGAACCAGATGGATATTTCTTCCCACAGTACATTTTAAATCAATTTCTAAAATCTGCAGGGATATTAAAACCTGATATATGATGCTATCATATCACATCTTTTACAAAATGTCATGAAGAACAAGAGGAGGAAGTAGATGCAGAGATAATGGAGAGGCACATCTCCAATCAAGTAACTTAAAATTAAACACATGATGTGATACCAGTTTTCAGGAAATCAGACGTGAGAATAGCTGCACATTTAGAACAAATGAAACCCACACTCATACATATCATACATATCAGCGGTGGCGGTTGATATCCCTAGACTTATAGTCATGGGAGATTTCAACCTGCCATCCGTCGGTGAGGCGTCTGAGGTGGCTCAGGAGTTCATGGCTTCCATGACGGCCATGGACCTGACCCAGTTAGTTCATGGCCCTACTCACACTGAGGGAAACACGCTGGACCTGGTTTTTGTCTCTGGTCAGTGGTTGAGTGATCTTGAGATAGGGGATATAGTGATTGAGCCCTTGTCATGGTCGGATCACTCCCTCCTTCACTTTGACCTTCGAACCACCACACCCCGCCGCAGGGAGGCGGAACCGATAAGGTGGTTCCGCCCCAAGCGCCTGATGGACCCAGATAGGTTCCAGAAGGAGCTTGGGCCATTTCCTGAGGCTCTGGCACATGGCTCGATCGAAGACCTGGTGGCCACCTGGGATAGGGAGGCTGCCGGGGCCTTGAATCGAGTCGTGCCTTTGCGGCCTCTGACTCGACGCCGATCTCGCCTGGCTCCTTGGTACACTGAGGAGCTGAGGGAGATGAAGCGTCGGAAAAGACGCCTGGAGAGCAGTTGGAGAGCCAGCCGATCTGAATCTGACCGAACACTGGTAAGATCTCATATTAAGACTTACCTAGTGGCGATAAAAGCGGCAAAACATAACTATTTTTCCGCTCTTATTGCATCATCAGATAACCGCCCGGCCGCCTTGTTTAGGGTGACCCGCTCCCTGCTCCTTCAGGAAGCGCGGGAAGACCCCTTGGAGGGTAGAGCCGAGGATTTTGTTCAATATCTGTATGATAAAATCGCTCAGATTCGGGAACACCTGGACTCTGACATAGTAGATTCAGAGGAAAGGATGGAGGCAGGTCTTGAGAATACCACCTGGAAAGAGTTTGATTCTGTGACTCCCGAATATGTGGACAGGATACTGGGGAGGCTGAATGCTACCACATGTTTATTGGACCCGTGTCCCTCCTGGTTGGTGCTGGCCTCTCGGGAGGTTACACGAGGCTGGCTCCAGGGGATTATAAATGCTTCTCTGAGTGAGGGTGTCTTTCCTGCTGCCTTGAAAGAGGCAGTGGTGAGACCTCTCCTCAAGAGGCCTTCCCTGGACCCGGCAATATTGGCTAATTACCGTCCAGTCTCCAACCTTCGCTTCGTTGCGAAGGTTGTTGAGAGTGTGGTAGCACAACAGCTTCCTCAGTACCTGGATGAATCATCTTATCTGGATCCATTCCAGTCGGGCTTCAGGCCTGGACACAGCACGGAAACGGCATTGGTTGCATTGGTTGATGATCTCTGGAGGGCTCGGGACAAGGGTTGTTCCTCTGCCCTGGTCCTATTAGATCTCTCAGCGGCTTTTTATACCATCGACCATGCTATCATGCTGCACCGGCTGGAAGAGTTGGGAGTGAGGGGCACCGTGTTGCGATGGTTCTCCTCCTTTCTCTCTGACCGGTGGCAGTCTGTGTTGGCAGGGGGGCAGAGATCGACCCCGAGGCCCCTTATATGTGGGGTACCACAGGGATCGGTTCTCTCGCCCCTTCTGTTCAACATTTATGTGAAGCCACTGGGTGAGATCATCCGTGGTTTCGGGGTGAAGTACCACCAGTACGCTGATGACACCCAGCTGTACATCTCCACCCCAGACCACCCCAATGATGCCCTTGAAGTGATGTCCCGGTGCCTGGAGGCTGTACGGATCTGGATGGGGAGGAACAGACTCAGGCTCAACCCATCCAAGACCGAGTGGCTGTGGTTTCCGACATCCCGATATAGTCAGTTGGTGCCAACGCTGACTATTGGGGGCGAGTCATTAGCCCCCACGGAGAGGGCTCGAAACTTAGGCGTCCTTCTGGACTCACAGCTATCTTTAGAAGAACACCTGACGGCTGTGGCCAGAAGGGCTTTTTATCAGGTTCGCCTGATACGCCAGTTGCGCCCCTTTTTAAATCGGGACTCATTAAACACGGTCACTCATGCCCTCGTCACTTCCCGCCTGGACTACTGCAATGCTCTCTACATGGGGCTCCCCTTGAAGAGCACCCGGAGGCTCCAGTTGGTCCAGAATGCAGCCGCGCGGGTAGTTATGGGAGCGATGTGGCGCTCCCATGTGACACCCCTCCTGCGCGAGCTGCACTGGCTTCCTGTGTTCTTCCGGGTGCACTTCAAGGTTTTGGTTACCACCTTTAGAACGCTCCATGGCTTAGGACCGGGCTATCTTCGAGACCGCCTTCTGCCACCAGTACCCTCTCACCGACCAGTACGCTCCCATAGAGAGGGGCTTCTCAGGGTGCCGTCGGTCAAACAGTGTCGACTGACGGCCCCCAGGGGGAGAGCCTTCTCTGTGGGGGCACCCACCATGTGGAACAAGCTCCCCCCGGAGATACGGACAATCCCAGATCTCCGCGCTTTCCGCCGTGCCCTCAAGACGTTTCTATTCCAGCAGGCTGGCCTGGACTAACCTCTTCTAAAATTGCTCTTATATTTTTAAATCTTAATCTCATAAATTTAGAGTTTTAATTTTAGGTTTAAGACCAAATTATTTAATTGTATTTTAATCAATTCTTTAAAATATTTGTATTATATGTATTTTATCATTTGTCTGTACACCGCCCTGAGTCCCCCGGGAGTAGAGCGGTATATAAATATAATATAATAATAATAAAAAATAATAATATCACATATGTACAAATCAGAATCAGCTCTAAGCATGCTTCACTTAATAGAAGAGTTTTCTGAAGAGCAATCTATAGAACGATCTCTCAATGTGTGTGATTAAATACTATGTTTCCATTTTGTATTATTTTGTGTGACTAGACAAATTGAATTGGATAGACCCAGAATTCTAAAATATTAGACATATAAATGCTGTCTCCCCCTCCTTCCCTCCTGCCTCCTATTTATGTATTTATTCAGTGGAGTGGCTAAATTCACTCTCAAATGGGTATATCTAGCTATGCCTTTATCCCGATAATCAGTTTTGTGGACTGTATTTGGTTCTTTAATAGCCTTTGGAAAGTTGCTTTTCCTCCAGGAAATAGAATTGCCTATTATATTTAATCTTTAAATACTAAAACTGAGTTTTCTGTTGCAGCCATTCAAGACTGGTAGATTCCATTTTCCAACTTGAATTTGATTTTAAATCTATCTATCTATAGGTTTTATACATCTCCCCATTCCCATACATATCTTTTAACTTGTTAGTTTGTATTATCAGGAAATAGATTACAAACATTTCATAGTTCCTTTTGTTAACTTTGGAGTATAATTTGTCAGACTAGCAAAATCAAACCAGTAGGATACAGTACAGGGGTAGGTTCTACTTACCTTTACTACTGGTTCGCAATGGAACCAGTATGCATGCAGAAACTTCCTGATGACATCCAGGTCAGTGGGCGGAGCTTCCCACCGGTTTTACTACCAGCTCTTGCGAACCGGTCAAAACCGGGTATCTGGATACATACAGTATGTGATTGCTGTAAGAGGCACAGATTCCTTTCATAGCATACAATCTTATGAAAGCAAATTGCAGAAGATAATTGTGTTTTAATTAGAGTGTTATTAGAAGTGCTTTCACTTCAGAAACAATTATCAAATGAGATCTTACAATTTGTACTGATTTTATAATGTGTGTTTATGTGTGTGTTTGTTACTATCTATTTACATATTGAACATTTTTAGCATTAGGGTGAAGTTCAATGATGTGGAGCTCCCCTTTAACATTTGTAAGAAAAGCCTTAACGTTATTTCAGTTTTGACTTAATGTATGCTATAAAACTCTCTATTGTGGTATATAAACAATAGTTCATAACTTGGTGTTTTTTGTGAACCAACCAGTCCTGGGTTATTCAATAAATTATGATTAAATAAACTTCAACTTAATGCAGAGGACAAAATGCAGCCACTGTATGTCTGTGGCCTGTATGTGTGCATGCGTTTGTGTGCAAAACTGACTTGGGAAGTAATTTAATGGAATGGGTATTATGAGATTTATATATGTGATAATAATTTTGAAATATGAAAAATGTATGAGATGGCATACATTTTAATAAACAAAAACTATCATTCATTGCTGAAAAACAGCTATTTTTCCATTCATTTCTTCATACAGTAAAAGAACTGAGCCAAAATAGCCTAACAACAGCATTTTTAATTCACAGAAACAATAATTACAATGCATATACCTGTAGTAAATCTAGCTTATCAATTATTAGTAGAACCCTGATTTTAATCACCATAATGAAAGTTGGATTTTTAGGTTCTTATGAAAAGAGGGAGGAAATATTGTCTGTTGGATTTTAAAACCACTGGATTTTAAAATTGATATACTTACACTTTGTTTAATACTAAATTTACACATTCCCCCATTTATTTATCTATGTATTTATTTATAAGACATATATGACTGCCCATCTTTTGAATTATAATTCTGAGGTCACAGCAACAGTAAAAACAATAACCAACATTCTAAAAAAAAATACAGAAAATAAAAAAGAGTCCATTGGAGTTGGACAGCTAATAAATTGAAATAAATAAATAAGAAGAACTCTTGGCACCCTAAAGAAACAATCCTTAATACATATAAACCACAATAATTGTGATTCAGCCTTACTCTAGCCCAAATGCTGGAGAAAAAGCCAGCTTTTTAAGGCCTCTGGGATGGCTAAAAGGATGGGGTTCAGAGGTGGGTTTCAGCAGGTTCTGACCAGTTCTAGAGAACCAGTAGCGGAAATTTTGAGTAGGTCAGAGAACTGGTATATACCACCTCTGACTGGCCCCGTCCCCATCTATTCTCTGCCTCCGAGTCCCAGCTGATCCGGAGGAAATGGGGATTTTGCAGTAACCTTTTCCTGGAGTGGGGAGGGAACGGAGATTTTACAGTATCCTTCCCCTGCCACGCCCACCAAGCCACATCCACAGAACCAGCAGTAAAAAAATTTGAAACCCACCACTGATGGGGTTCTGCTAAATTTCAAGGTCTCAAAATTGACATCAGTCCTGCAACGTAGACCCAGGGCTGTCTTAACACATGGGCTTGATGTACATTTGTCCGTGGGCCCCACAAGCATAGGGGCCCCATACTAATCTGTGTATGTTAACCCTTCAATGTAACTTGTATCATATAAATACAGCAACCATATGACTTACTGAGTATTATTGTGTTTTTCAAACCTCATGTATTGTTCCAATGTTTATCATGTTGATTAGTTGTTGCTGCACAGCATGTTTTTAATGTTTCAACACCGATTTTGTTGGAAGTGACAATAAAATAAATATATGTTTAATTTTATCGACCATTTACATTTTTTTTCCTGTGAGTAGTTGTCATAGGGGCCCCAGTACACTGCTTTGCCCGGGGCCCATAATGCTATTAAGATGGCCCTGTGTAGACCAGACCAAATATCAGACGGTTGTCTAGGCTGAAGATCTTCCTCCTATCTCTGAAGGTTATTCTCACATCCCATCATAGCCTCAAACCCCATTCTATTCCATCTTGCTAGGGTTGATTTAGAGTAAGTTCTTCTATAACTAGAGCCTCACAGTTTCCAGGCACTGAGTCAGCATTTGCCATTTGGGTGAGTATTGTGGAAATGTTCATAGAGTTCTTCTCCTACATTATCCTAATAAAACATGGAATCAAATTCCTCATCTGCCTTGAGGCTCTGGCAGGAGAAATAATATTCTATGATTATTGTAACCCTACCCAATCCAAACATTCATATGTCTGTGAAAGTTAGATATTGAACAGGATTTTTAGGATAATATGCATCCTTAGACCATTGCTGCAACTATATATACATTATTTGACCTTTTAAGGATTACCAAATATCTTGAAATAAAACACTTCTGTACCACACTATTAGTTGTGTAGAAGATAGTTGAGAAATCAAAATGCAAGGCATTTTGCATGCCATCCAAAATATTAGCTATCCAAAATATTTTATGATTACATTTATCACTTTCCCTATCACTTTTGATTTATATTAAAATACATCTTTTTTTAAAATTTGATTTATATGCTACCCTTCTCCGGAGACTCAGGGCGGCTTACAATGCGTTAAGCAATAGCCTTAATACTTTTGTATATTTATATACAGTCAGCTTATTGCCCCCACAAACTGGGTCCTCATTTAACCTACCTTAGAAAGGATGGAAGGCTGAGTCAACCTTGAGCCTGGTGAGATTCGAACTTACAGTAATTGCAGACAGCTGGTTTTAATCACTATGCTTTTAGTCTGCTGAGCTAAACCAGGCTCCTCTTATACAGATGTTACATTTTTTTTATCATATTCAGTACCTACATGTTTATAAATAGCATGTTTCTAAAGATTAGTTATCTGTTTCCCCTAAAGATCACTAATCCCCACAGAATCTTCAAATGATTTTATGGTAGCAGTAAAAACCTCACATTTTACTTGTTTGTGAGATGGGCGACCGTAGAAATATGGCTAAACAAATAAATAAATTGTCTTTCTACATTTACAATGTCCTGTAATCATGTGACTGAGATGTTTGATGATTTTTGCCAGTTTCCATTGTTTACTTTGGTTTCTGGCAAAAAAAAAAAAAGCCAGTTGAAGAAACTGGATTTGTTTAACAACCACTGTGTTTGTTTAACAACTGCCACAGTTGCTTAATGACCATTGCAAAAAAGGTCATAAAATCATTCATAGTTACATAGTGACACACTTAATGACTGCCATGACTTACAACTATAATTCCAGGTTCAATGACAGTCATAAGTTGAGGACTACCTGTACCAACCAAGGAGGCAGCATGGTTAATTATATTATTTTGAACTTTTGCTTAGTTGACTAAATGATTCCTTTTTTTAAAGTTTCCTGGAAAACTGAGTTTACTATTGCCTTCTTCTGGAATAGTTTTTCAGTTTTCCAGTCCAGCCTCAGGTCTGGGATTTGCTGGCTATTTTATAGCCAAATTGTTAATCAGGTCTGAAATGCTAAGCTTTTAGGATCAGTCAAAATTAAAGTGTCCAGGCTTTAATTGTTATGCTAAAGCAAAGATGCCCCACTTAATTGTTTTAGCTCCAATTTTTAGCATAAAAAAGGTCCTCAGTCGATTGCATAAAACACTAAAATACTTTTGGATGGATGGTATTTACATCAACTTATAAAAGTAGTAGTAGTATTAAGAAATGCAAATGAAAATTCTAGGAAGAATTTCTTGGGACTTTGAGCACAACACCTTCCTTCTGCTCTTCATTAAAGGAACTTAATGTTTTTCAGGCTTCCATGGGAATTGGAAAGGAAATTGGCTGCTGTTTTAAGAGTCACCTTAATTTTAATTAATGAATAGATTCTCTGAAGCATCGTCATTATTATTTTTCTTTTAGTTTTGTCTGGAAGCCTGAGTAAGTATTGGATCTTTTAATGAATAGCATGGAGGGTGTTTTTGTGAAAATGGAAGCATTTGTTCCAAAACATTTTTGAAACTCTGACAGCCCTAGTACTATATCATCATTGTCATCATTGGATATTGAACCATTTTTAGCTTCATATGTCCTCATTGTTTGTTCCAGTATTACTAGGGAAGAGTCAAGACAACAGCATTTGCATATGATATACCCAATCAGCTGCAATATTTACCTTCACTGCAGAGGTGGGTTTCAGCAGGTTCTGACCAGTTCTGTAGAACCGGTAGCGGAAATTTTGAGTAGTTCGGAGAATCATTAATACCACCTCTGACTGGCCCAGCCCCCATCTATTCTCTGCCTCCTGAGTCCCAGCTGATCGGGAGGAAATGGGGATTTTTCAGTAACCTTCCCCTGGAGTGGGGGTGGGAATGGAAATTTTATAGTATCCTTCCCTTGATATGCCCACCAAGCCACTCCCACCAAGCCATGCTATGCCATGCCCACCAAGCCACACCCACAGAACCGGTAGTAAAAAAATTTGAAACCCACCACTGCTTCACTGGAAAGATGTTTGTTGGCATATGATATCTGACCTTGGCTCAAATCAAAAGGATATATCTACTTGTGATATTTTGTAAATGGCTAGCAAATACATTTCTTACTAAACATAAAATTAATTTTCTGAGATGGTTTTACAAATCTTTTAATATGAATTTTCCTTCCTGATTCAGTACATTTAGTATGCAGTCTCACCCCCACCATGTACCATGCATCAAGTGAAGGAATAAATCTTCAAAAACAAGTTTGTTCGTGCTTCCCACAGATCCTCGGACTTCACAGATACCAGAGAACAAGGCTGGAATTTTGAAAAGGTCAATTTTCTTTCTACGAAAGAGAAAACATATCGCATCAAAACTTACTGGATACTGACCAAGATGCTCAATGGAAGATGAGTTGAAGGCCTAGGCTCTTCTGCTCCTACAACTTAATTACTTCCAAATTGTCAAATATTTAGGTTGTCAGCTTTGAATGAAATTTTTTTGCAGTTTTTGTTTCCTTTTTTATATATTGACCATTGATGGCTTTTACTGATGAAAACAAGTTAAGGTAGTCATTCCAGACTCTACGGGGCGGTGCTCATCTCCGTTTGAAAGCCGAAGAGCCAGCACTGTTTGAAGATGTCTCCGTGGTCATGTGGCCAGCATGACTAAACACCAAAGGTGCACGGAATGCTGTTACCTTCCCACCTATTTTTTCTATTTGCATTTTTTACGTGCTTTCGAATTGCTAGGTTGGCAGAAACTGGGACAAGTAACGGGAGCTCACCCCATTACATGGCACTAGGGATTCAAACCGCTGAACTACCGACCTTTCGATAGACAAGCTCAGTGTCTTAGCCACTGAGCCACTGTTAGCTTGAGTGAAATGGGGTTGACTATGCTTGGTATACAATTCCATTGTCCTGAGTAATACATTATTAGGGAGCAGCTGGGAGTGAACATTATGTGATTCCTTCCTCTTCTGCTCTTCCCAAGATCTACTTTTAAGTTGTCAGGGAAACTGCTTACCTTTTTTTTTTTTTTTGCCTTTTTTCCCAAAGTAGACTTAGGCACTTTGTAGGGACAACCAAGGGACTATTGTGCCAGCATTTATGTCCTACTTTTTCATTGAGAACTTTATTGGAACAGCTTACATCCTATGATGATATGTTTAATGCCATCAAACACCATCTCACTATCCCAGATCCTTGGGAAGGACTTAATAGGTGGGTAAAAATGCCAAATCCAGTCTAAACATTTGGATGACTGTGCAATGAACCATAATAAAAAGCTGTGCAAGTTTGTCTGGAAATAAATTGGAAACATTATGTGGAAGAGTTAGCCTTTTCCTTTATATTAGGGATGAGCAACTTTTCAAGGCCAAACATATCTTGACATTTTGGGGACAGCCAAGGCTGGGGTGGTATAGTAAAAGTACAAAGTATGTGTGCACAAGAACATTTTTTTAGGCTTCGGGAAAGAGTTTGTTAATTTATTTATGTGAACTTCATCAGTGTTTGTTTTTTGCCAGTTTTCAATAATTGTGGCATAACTGCTAAAAAGAAATGATAAGGCCATAAGAGTCAAGCTCCTACCTGTTTCTTAAATCATTTTCCTGCTAAAATTACATATTGTGAAACTATTATTTGACTTGGCTCAGAGCAAACACGCATGATTATGTTTAGTGCTCAGCCAAACTATTTGTTCCTCTTTAAGTTTGATGTTTGTAAAGGCTGAAGGCTAAAGTGAAACATTTTATTTTTTAAAAAATGTTTGGTTAACCGGCATGGCTGTCTGATTATTGCAGGGCCAGGAATCAAATGGCATTCATTTAGCTAGGTGTCATTGTGAGTTTAGGTGACCATATTTACAGGAAGGAAAAAGAGAGACCCTCTGCAACTACTGTATGAGTGTCAACATTGGGGATTTGGAGAGACAAAGGTCATTTTTAAAGTAAAGAGGCCACAAAATAATAAGGAAATGCCCCCTACATTCCTTAGTTGAGAAATTTAAAGATCTTCTGATTACAAATCATGAGGATTCAAACCTATCAGCCTTCCAGAGTCCTGGGATGATCTGGATTTTCAGCTAAGTACTGAGCCCTGCAAATGTAAATGTTGAGTTGGTGGGAACTTGTGGCACTGTGATGGTATATATAATCTTGTGTGAGTTTGTAGATTATTTTTATTCTAATTTAAGATTTAAGCTTCTATTTTAAAATTTTTAGTTTTTGAAATTAAAGTAAACAAGAAATATGTTTTTGTTAAATTACATAGCAACTAAAGAGGAGGTCTTTTAAAAAAGAAGCAAAAAACCAATGCAGGAAAGATTTAATCCCCCCTTTATTGTGGCTGCAATCCTGCTTCAGATAAGAGCTTTTTCTTTTTCTTCTTTTTACTTTTTTATAACTGGTGGGACATAACAATTTAAAGATATTTTGCAATTCATCTATTTAAAACCTAATATTTTGCATTGAAACTGTTTCTCAAGAAGCAAAAGTCAATGTCTTTTAATATATCAGGTCTGTAGAATTGGTTATCATGAAATGCATTTAATAATGTTACTTTTATGCATTTATTGGTTAAATTAATATGCCAGCCATCCCGCTATCAAGTGATTCTACACAGCTTACGGCATAATTTCAAATGACTTATCTGAAATGCTGTACAACATAGGAGTGAAAAGGCAAGAAAAATACAAGGCAAGAAAATACAAGGCAAGAAAAATACATATGCCCCAACTCATATGCTGCAAAGATGTCAACCACTTTTAAATGGCAGGAACTAGTAACCTGGTAAATGAGCCTAGTAAATGAGTGGTAGTGGTGCAGTGGTTAGAATACAGTATTGTAGGCTAATTCTGCCGACTGCCAGCAGTTTCATCCTGACCAGCTCAAGCCTTCCATCCAATTCAGCCTTCCATCCTTCTGAGGTTGGTAAAATGAGGACTTAGAGTGTTGAGGGAAATATGTAAACTGCTTAGAGGGGGCTGTAAAGCACTATGAAGCAGTATATAAGTGCTATTGCTAACCTAAATTTTTACATCCTAGATTTAGTATCCCTTTCCTATATTCATGTCTCTGTTAAGAGAACGAACCTAATAATTTAAATCTCAGTATTCAGAATATGGGGTACTGTTTACATTTACAAAATAAACACAAGAGTATATAAACACTGAAGACATTAGAGAAAGTCATACATGAAAATAGATTTTCCTGTGGAACAATTGTTTGCAAAAAGTGTTTCACCTAGACCAATTACAACCAAAATTAGGGCTATATTAGAAGAAGATAACACAACCACAACCACAAATATTTTTCAGACAATTTTCTGGAAATTTGTAAATAGTAGAAGCAAACAGCCCTACAATCAAGAAATTAAATAATTCAGAGGAATAAAATGCTAGATTTGTTCATCAGAAGATTTGTATCTTTTCACAATGAGTCGTAGATCATACCCCAGAAACTTATTGTCTAAAGTTTTAAAGTTTGAGGATGAAAACTATGAAATTTCTGTCACTCCTTCAAATAATGCAGAATATTGGCACCGAATTTCTTTAATATAGTGAAATCATGCTGTCATTTCTAAGACATTTTCTCCCCTCAGTTGGAGAGAAATAAAAGATTTGATTTTAAAATGGACAATGCGGGAAAGCAACATAATGAAAAAAAAGGACTCATCCTGTTCTAATAAACTTCAGCTCCTTACTGTTTTTTGAGCCATACATTCCAGCACTGAAATGTTGAGGACCTCGTGAATTAAGATAATACATACAGCTTGCAGAAAGTCTTCAAGATGAGTTCTTTATTAGTAGCAAGATTGAATCAGTCAGGGACCTTAATGGTGTGGCCTATAATTTGAATCCACTGAAAATTGCTTGGAAGCACCCAAGAGAGCAGAGATCAATCTTGACTTATGACTTCTTGAAATAATACCTCTTGTAATATATTCTTAATTCTAACATTACTGCTCTACATAAGAGCTTAGAGAGCCCCATTGGCAAAATTTGTGATTTGCTTGCTTGTAATGAACAGGATCTCTCCCTGGGTATACACTTTCTCTGGATGAACAAATCAGTCTCTCTGGATTGTCATCTTTGTGATTTCCCTTGATCTCTGCAATGTGGCTTGGACCATGTGGCTTGGATTCCCTTTCTCCTTCTCTTTAGTTCCAAACTCCTTTGGCTGCTTTTATCTAAGCAATTTTATCTCCATCAAGTCTACAAGAAGCTTTCTCCATTGGCCCAAATTCTTGTTCCTGCCTGCCACTGCACCTGTAGAAAGAAAAATCTCAGCTGAGCAAACTTGCTGCAAGAAGAGAACTGTTTCCTCTTTCCTGTTCATTTATTTATGCTAGGGTCACTTCTTTTTTTCCTTCAGCTTGTCTCCTGATTACAACTGTTTTTGCTTAAACTCTCTTCTCATTTTTTCCCTATGCTCCTTTTTGTCCTTAGCTATTTTTCTAACCTTTCTAACCTTTTTTTTAGCCCAGAGGTGAACCCTGAGTTGTAGTCCCTTCATAGTCATCATGAAAGCCAGCTGGGTGACCTTGGACCAATCACTCTCTCCCTTTTTCTCTCTCTCAGATAAATTCATCTCACAAGGTTATTGTTTGGGGGAAATAGGAGGAAGGTATGTACTGAATGTGGTTGCTGCTTTGAGTTATTTATGAAAATAGTAAAGGCAGGATATAAATAAGTAAATAAAAAAAAACCTTGTGTCATTTCAGAAGATGCTGCATTACTACTTCCAGCATTCTTCATAATTGGTTGCACTGATGGGGGTTGCTGGAAATGGTAGTCCTAAATGAAAGCTGTCATGAGAAATACAATGAATTTAGGGAAACACAAGTTGTCAGCAGTTTTGAGTAGTTTCAATATTATGAGGGGACATGATAGCCATCTTCAAATACCTGAAGGACAGTTACATTATAAAGAGTTTGGGCTTATGTCTATGGAGATTCTCAGTCATCCAAGTCATGGTTGTCCCAAAGGTACTTTTTCAAAAAGTAACTGGACTTTCTTTGTTTTTTCTTGAAGGTGTTTTGCTTCTCATCCAATAAACTTCTTCCATTCTTCTGAAGAATGAAAGAAGCTTCTTGAATGAAAAGTGAAACATCTTCAAGGAAAAACAACGAAAGCCTAGTTGCCTTTTGAAAAGCATCTTTGAGAGTTTGGACTTATTCTCACTTGCTCAGATGGGTGGGCTTAGAACTAATGGGATGAAACTTCAAAGATACAGGTACAAATTAGATAGCAGGAAGAACCTTTCTGACAGTTAAGTGAACCAAAGAGATTTATTTATTTATCAAATTTAGGCTCTGTCCATCCCACTGTTTAAGGTACTCTGGGTCGTTATTGCATGAAGAGGTTTCTCTTCACTGAAGGTTTTCAAGCAGAAGGTTGATAATCATCTATTGGGGATAATGTGGTATAATGAATTCTGCAGATTGCAAGGGGGCAATTGGGCTTGATGACCTCTTAGGACCTTTCCAATTCTGTGATTCTACTTTTATCTCCCAGTTGCCAATCTGTGGTGCAAAGAGGTGCTGAGAAGTTTCTATTTTTTTTATTTGCATAAATTGAAGACGAGGCAATCACAAAGTTTGCTATTCTTTGTTAATCTGTCAAAGAATAAAGAATTAAGATATGGGACACAGTAGGAATCAGCATCAGGTCATCTTTGGCTACTCTTACAAAGCTAAACAGGGTTAATACCCAGTGGGAAGCCATCAGGAAATCGCTATTGACTAAACAGGAAGTTGCAAAACAAGTTAGAAGAAGGAAGTGACAAAGTATTTTTTTTTAATGTTGCCAAAAGAATGATATAAATATGTCCATGTTCTGCTGGACTTGCATGAAAAGTGTTTTTATTATAATTTCCTTTGATAAGCTTCATTCTGTTCTTACAGTGCTAAGCAGGGATGGATTTCAAAAATTTTAGCAAGAGATTCTCTGGCCAATTGTCGGCCCCCTGCAGCATGGTGGTGGGGGGGTGTTTTTGCCCTCCCCGGGCTCCGGAAGCTTTCCTTTAGCCTCCAGGAGGGTGAAAACAGCCTCCCAGGCTCTGGAAGCACTCTGGAGGGCCTTCTCAAACTTCTGGTAGGCCTGCTTTTTACCCTCCCTGAGCCTCTGTGTGCTCCCTGCACTTACTTCCATCTAAAACAGGCTGTGTGGGGACTCCTGGAACGGGCAGGGTGGGAGGGGCCAGCCAGGAGTGAAATTTGGGGGTTCTCCGAACTGCACAGAATCTTAGCTAGACATTCTCCTGAACCCCTGCGAACCCCTAGCAGCCCATTCCTGGTGCTAAGCATAATTTCAATGAACCTACTATGTGAAAAGGAAGAAACTTGGTGAAATGCACCAGGAGCTGTGTTAAAAACAGCAATCATTTCCCAATATTTGTTTGATTATCATTTTCTCTGTTCCAAGAAATATCTGTTGAGATAAAGAAATGTTTTGTTCTTTCCTAGAAGTGGCACATCATAATACTAAATCTCATCAAAGAGCCGACATAAAATAATGGTTGAGAATTGAAGAGTCCTTAATAAGGAAGGGTGGGCAGAGGGAAAGTTGACTTTTTGATAGGCAGCTTTAGATGGCAATTTAGAGAATGACATACATAATACAAATAAATAATTTCAACCTAGAAATATTTCATTACTTCTATAATTCTGAAACCATTAGCTGGGTCCACATTGTGCACATTATATTGTTTCACTTTCTCCTTTTATAATTGCCTTATTCAGATGTATGAGTTGAGGGAAGAGGAGGTTATTTTGGGCAATTTAATTTAAACTTGCTTGATTTATTTCTTAACTTTTAGAAGCTCTGCAATCTTCCAGGATGAAAATCCTAATCCTTCTACAGATTGTGAAAGTATATGGTTTGTTTCCAGTTTATAGTCTTTATTTCCTACCTCAGTCTTATGTGCTTCAGATAATTTGAGCAGCTAAACCCATCACTACTGACCTTTAATATGCTGCCTAGTGCTGCTTTGGAGTTTTGGTTCAGATATATGAGGATTACTATATTATTATAGGCATGGTCTCAAGTTCATAATGGCACCAAAATTTTAACAACAGCTGATTAACGTATATAATAGAAATTTATCATGGACTACTGAAGTTAGGAGGTTTCTTTATAATAATCCACACAGTTATTAAATGTGCATAGGAAGAAACTTACAAGGGATAATGTATCCTAAATACAAGGAAGCCTATCATGAGACTTATTAGAGGATCTAATCTTGCTAGATCCTGATGCTTATTGGAACCATTAATATAATGACTTGGACATTTATGAACATTATAAATGAAAATTCTTATATATTTACAGCCTAACATCAGAATGAGAAGAAATTGTTAACTATCCTGACGCATAGAGACATATGAAGCTAGCTAATCATTTGAACCCACCTTGACTACTGCCTGCCTACCTTACTGCCTTATACTCAAAAACCCAAACTTTTGTTCAGGTGCTTGGGTTTCTTAACCCTTGCTTGCACATATTTTGCTTGTTTCTTTAAGATATGATTCTGTAGCATTTAATTAACAAACTGACATAGAATGCCCTTCTACTTTTGTTTCGATGACACTGCTTTGGATATTTGCCTTTCTTCCTTTCCTCCCTTAGGATAGAAGAACCTAAAGTTGTAATTGGAACCTTTCATGTAGTATGAAAGTGGTGAGCTGAATCCTATATTAAAAAAATCCTATATTAAAAAAATCATGACATGTTTCCTCAAGATTTTGATCTGTCTAGTTTATTTTCATTTATTTAATGTTCTTAAATATAATCACTCTTCAAAATATCAGTTTCCAAAACAGGTCCTGAAATTCACTTTAAGAGAAAAAAGCATTAAGAAAAACATAAAAACTAACATAAGTAAATCAAAGTCAAGAAGCATTAAAAAAAAAACCCCAAAACTACTGCTACTGCTTAAAAATACTCTATGGTTTTATGCAATGATTAATATTCCAGGCTAGACAGGTAGAAAATTACCAGTGTAAAATGCATTTATTCATTTGATATCTTAGCTATGATTTTAAAATGAGCAACAACTCTTTATTTCATTGAATATCGTTACTTATGAAGAAGGTGTCCTCTTGCTCTACTGACCAGCATAATAATTTTTTTTTAAAAAATAAATAAAACAAAAGTGGGTGGGGGGAGAGAGAGGGAGACACACGGTGCCAACAGAACACAACATGTCTGGATAAAAGTTTGGATGTGTGATTCACATTCATAGAGGAGCCAGCTGTTAGAAAATGATAGCGTGAAACAGTCCTATTTTTAAAAAGAGGAAATTGTAGCTAATGACATATCTACTGAAAGCAGGTAATTTTAATTATATCTGATAGTTAAAAGCCATGAATAATTTATTACCCAAAGAAGTGTGGTGCTCACTGTCTCTCTCTCTTTCGCTCTCTCCCTCCTTCCCTCTTCTCTTCTCTTGTTTTTTAATCTTGATGAAACTTGATAATTAAGATTGTAGCTTCCAAAGCTTTGTGATACAAACTATGACCTAGAGAGCTAATGGTGCATATACTATATTTATAGTTGGACTGCCCCCTTTTCAGAATTGTTAATTTGATCACTCCTAACTCTCTCTTTTTTCTCAAACCTCTCCTCTATGCTAACATTGCGTCCCTTGGCTTAATCCCCCACCGTCCAATTTTGTGTGTGCTTCACTTGAAAGTGAGTCTTATTAATTCAACCAGTTTTACCTCCATGGAAAAGTGTGGACAAATTTCAGTCTTGGGCCTTTGCTACAACTGCAATGAAGTTTTCACTATCTCTTATGAATCTTTCAACCTTTCCTTGAATAATTCAAGGTTCTTATTTATTCTTAATTTCTTTGTCTTTTTTCTCACTCTTATTTAGTTGCAATTGTAACATTGATAGATAGACCCTGCCAAAGCTGTTTCACTATTATGCTAGCCAATCAATTAGCAAAATCTGATTCAGTGTTTGTCAGCTGAGTAAATAGTAAATTCATGATAAAAATGACTTTAACTATGAATTAATATGTTTCCGGCTAAGTTTTGTTGTGTGCAGTTTTGGTTGCTGTAATAGCAAAGGTACCACAAAACAAGCTGGAAAAAAGACAGAGTCCAGATGAAATTAGGCTGACCACATTTCTATGGGGTGTTCGTAGTTAGTTTATTGCATGCTTTTAAAACAGTTCAGTCATATGATTCTAAGCAACACAAAGCAGTATGATTGAAACAGTATCATTAAAAACAAATCAGTGAAAAATATTTTTTCACAAGCAATATTAATAAAACAACATTATTATCCATTGAAGAGAATATAAATACCCCACAACTGAACAGTGGAATCTGAGCTTGGCTGTTTGCTTAGAGACATTTTATTACCCAATTAGGTAACATTATTAGTGTAAATGTGGGTTTTGCTCACTGTTTATGTATAATAAACATGCCCTGCCAGTTTTGGTGGTCATTTGCTTTTCTTCCTGGTAGTTACATGAATTAAAGTATTGCTTTCTGCCTATTTGTCTGGTGTTATTTCCTGCTTATCTGAGTGTTGGCTATTAAGGAATGTTCTTTTTTTAAAAAAAAAAAGATTTTTATTTTTATTTCTTATAGACATATTGTAAATGTACATTCTCTTATCCATAATTAATCATACATATACACATTTTTTCTAAAGAAAGCATAACAATAAAACATTTTAATTGCATTCGGGGTTGCTCTTGTACATTTTCTTTCCCCACATTTTACAACAAACCTTCTCTTTCTTCTTTCTTTCCCTTCCCTACCTCCTCTCCTCTCCTACTTTCTTCCTTCCTCCTCTCTTTCCTCTTCCCTACTTCCTCTTCCTTTCCCCCACTCCTCCCCTCTTTTCCCCCTTTCTAACCCTCTCTCCTACCCTTTCCTTCTATCTTTTCTTTCTCTCCTTCCCCCTTTCTTCCATTCCTTTCTCTCCCTCTCCTCTTCTATCTTACCCTCTACTCCTCTCTTCTTTCTTTCTCCTTTGTTGTCTAATATTTCCCCTATTTGGTATCCAAGCATCCCCAATTTTATATTAATATATACCTTCTTTCCAATTTCCTTTCAGTTTTGCCTAGTCTATCACTTCTATCATCATAATTGTACATTCATATTATAACATTCTTTCTCCCCCCCAATCCCCCTTTTCTGTTTACTCTGGTGTCATCTGGGTTTCTATTTCTTTTTGTCTTCTCCCTCATTCATCTTTCTCTTATCTAATTTGTTTATCTATTATCTTTTATTCATATTTCTTTTCTAACCATACATAGAATCTTCCCCATGTCTTGAAATACACTGATTCATCTTTATCTTTTATTCTTTCTCTAAGGAAGATGTGTTTTGATTATTTATAATTATTTATATTAATATTGTATGTATGTATATATGTATGTACAGTATGTACGTATTATCTCTATATGTCTATACATAGCTGATTTGTCTGAATGCCAAGCTTCAAGGAATTCCCTAATGGTTTTTGGATATTGACAAGAAAACTTCAGGGACTGGTCCAGGTAGTTGCCTGGAGTTAAAACTCACCTGAAGGAACAAATACATTTTTTATAATTGTGCAGTCATCATCCCCAACCACATTTCCTGGGGGTAATGAGAATTGAAATGTATTGCACTCTGGAGAGCAAAAGGTTTTCCACTTCTGGTATACTGAAACATATATGTATATATTATGATAGTATATATTTAGTACATATATTTAGTACATATGCACACTTAAAATAGGTAAAATGCATGAAAAAATGTCTAAGTATTCTTACACCAACATAGGAATAACAGTTATTTAGCATTGCTTTTTCTTCAGAATTTATTTCTTGTCTAACTCTGACTAGCAACTTATTTTAAAATGAATTGGAGAGAAGAACATCCGGAGACAGTGAAACTGCAGGCAGCCTTTTCAGTCAGTGCAGTGGCTCCTTATGAATAACTCAATTGATCTCCATATGCTTCCACTCATTCTTGCTCTGAGCAACATTACCTTAAGTACATCACCATCCCAATGTTTTGATTACAGAGACTTGACTCAGAAAGAAATAGAATTCTGGAAACACAGACATAACTTTGTCAGCCAGGCTGCATTTCATACAGTGCCAAAACGTGATTGAACACTAAGTACAATGGAATGCCCCCAATCATAATGGAGAAATTTTACTGAGAATGGCTTAGAATATGAATAAAAACAAAGCACTGAAGATGTTTTCCACTGAAGTCATTCTTCCTAGTTACTGACACTGTATGTATATGTGTGTGTGTGTGTGTGTGTATGTATGTATGTAATGGTACAAGCAATTATGCATTTATTTCTATAATTCATGAGTAGGGAAATAAAGACTTTTAAAATGATTAAATCTTTATCAATAAGTTAATGGGGTGGGGGCAGGGGGTAAACTAAGTAAAATGCTTCTTTGTGGATGGGAGAAACATTAGAGCATAGATAAGAGTAAAAACATCTATTTTGCATTTAATATTTAAGAGAAAATGTCTGAATATGTTTCAACGATGCAAATGCATTTTATATATATTTCTTTTTGAGGAAGGAAGGAAGGAAGGGAAGGAAGGAAGGGAAGGAGGGAGGAAGGGTGGGTCTGGGATTATAAATAGGATAAGACATCTCTAAATATGATAGCAGCTGAATTGGGACATGTGCTTGTGATTTTCTATTTAAAATTACTCTAATCGGCTCCTAAGGAATCTGAGGGCATTTTAAGAACTTGTTTAAAAACCACAGTCGTATCTCTCTTGCTTAGAAATTATCATTTTGAGGGTGCTCCAGAAAATGGTTGAAATGACAGCTCAATCTGTCTGTATCAAGATACTTTCCTATTACAGTCGCCTTTAGAAACCTTGGCAGATAGTATTACAGGCTTCAACTCCAAGAAAACAGCATGCCTGAGAAACTATCCAAGCCCTTCCCTCTAATCAAGGTCTTAGGCCCACAGACAAAATTCACCATCTGGCTCATGGCATCCAAGCTCATCCTTCTCAATGTGCCCAATGAGAGCGCCAACAGTTATGAATAACTGTTCAAGGAGAAGGCCAGAAGCAGAATGCAACAGTGAATAACATGATCCACAGGGGAAGAATAATAAAACAGAAGGATAATGGTGCAGCCACATAGCAGTGCAGACTGTATGCACAGATGACATCAGCAGGACATCTAGCCACAAACCAGCAAGAAACCCATAAACTATATTTATGGTGGCTAGCTTATACACAGCAGATGCAATCACAGTGCTTGTCTGTCTCTTAGTGCTGGGGGCTTGGCACTGGACTTTAGATGCTGCTTCAGAGAGGCCGTTGGTTGTTCCTCTGCCTGATCTTGCTATTACTTTGCTCTGTGACTCTTACACTCTTTCAGCTTCTTTGTAATATAGCATATGGAAACTATCCATATAATTTTTTTATAGCTGAGCTACATTTCACACACACACACACCTATACATTCTGTCACTCACAGAAGCACACACTGCCAGTCTTTGTGAGGCATGTCAAGGACTATATTCCAAAAGTAGGCTGGATCAGGACTTAACTTCGAAGGGCATTTCAAGAATCCTGTGGCTGTGATCATGCTAACATCTAGAACAGGGGTGTCAAACTCGCAGCCTACAGCCTGGATGTATCACACGTTGGCCATGCCCATGCCGAGTTTAGTGAAGGGGAAAAAAGTCACGATACATCATGTGATGATGCCGTGACGACACGAGCTTGACACTCCTGATCTAAAACCTGAGCAACATAACAGAATGCTAGCATAAATTACGTTGAATTGGTGGTGGTCAAACCCCATTCTTTTCAGTAATAAGATTAATGAATGACACTTTCCTTAAAGCTTTGATGTGATTGGGGGATTGTCCCAGCTCCATTTCCCTTCCACTGGTAAATTGGAAAGACTACCCCAATCATTCTGTTTAATGTGTGGTTGGTTGGAGTTTAGTGAGGGTATAGAGAGTTTAATCCACATTTCTTGTGGTTCAAGATGACAAGGTGGAGATTTTTGCATAAATTTATATTGAAAATTAATGTGGAGGACAAATATGTTAAAGATTGTATGATCTTTAAGCTTTTGTATATGTTTGATCAACGGGAGAATATATGGAGTAAAGGATTTAAATTTCTACCGAGTTACAATTTGAAAGAGAATTTGTGTAAAATGATATATCCTTGGTATTTAACATTTAATAAATTGTCAAAGATGCATAAGATAGCCTTTAATGTATGTTGGAAATGTATGAAGGTACTTTTTATCATCTCTGGTAGACATATGAGAAAGCTGAGAAATATCAGAATCAGGTATGCATTTTAATTCATGAAATTCTCAAATTAAATATACGATTTAAGACAGATTAGATTTGTTTGACAAATAGATTTTAAAAATAAACCATGGAACTTTGTTCTTATATATGACAACAGCAGCAAGGCTTTTTTATGCACAAAAATGGAAGGACTCACGAATACCTACAATGGAAGAAAGGATACTAAAATTTAATAGAGTTGGTAGAGATAGCAAAATTTTCTGCTTTGAGTAAAGAAAAGACTTTGTCTAACTTTGTTTTTATTTGAAAATAAAATGTGCTTGAAATTGAAGGAAATGAAATGTTAATCTTGGGATTTGATTATTAGATTTGTTTATGATTATAGAAGTACTATATGTTGTGGTTTATTGTAAATCAAAGTATCATTGTATTTTATGCTTAAATCTGTACCAAAGAAAGTCAGAATCTATTCTTTTCTACAGGTTTTTCCCCTTCCTGTCTGCACTCCCTAATTTTATTTTTTCCTTGTTCACTTTCTCCTTTTTTCACCTTTGCTTTTTTTCTTCATTTTTTTTAAAATAATAACATTTTATGGTAAGGTATCTTACATTTGCAAGTGTGATACATTTGTGACCTGTCATTCAGGCTAAGTTTGAGCCTCAATCTTGTGCTTTTTGGAAAAAACACTAAACTTATGTCCAAAATAAGCCAGGTTGCTGGTGTAGAAAAGAATTGTGGAACTGAATAGGAAGAAGAGCTCTCAATACACCAGGAAACCCTACTCCTCATTTCGCATCCCTCCTCTATGCTTGTGACTTGTAGGAGAACCTCTTTTTGGACACAGTACAGTGGTGGGTTGCCCCCAGTTCGGACTGGTTCGCAAGAACTTGTAGTAAAACCGGCGGGATACCCCTCCCACCACCCTGGATGTCGTCATCAGTGATCTCCTTATGCGCAGAAGCAAGATGCGCATGCATGCAAAGCAAGCACGCGTGCACGATCCCATTGCAAACCAGTGGTAAAGGTAAGTAGAACCCACCGCTGACACAGTACTATTTCAATAAAGCCTTATTCCTAGATTTACCACTCTTGAGATTTTAGTTACAAAAGAAATGTAACACTGAAAATAAAGTCTGCATGAAAAAGGCAGGAATAGTATTGGATAACCATGACCAGCAATATCCAAGAATAGACCATGCAAAATAGTGTGGGAATAGGCAAAATGACACATTTCACTTGAAAATGGTTTGTTTGTTTTTTTGGTATCATTGAATTTGTTTTGAATTCTAGCCACTACCTGGAAAGAGCGCCTGAAGGTTTCTTGCCCAGATTTCAAAAGTAGCTTGCCATTGCCTTCTTCCTAGGGATAAAAGAGAGGGACTGCTCCAAGGTCACTAAGCTGCCTTTGAGCCAAAGGCAGAACCAGAATTTATGGTGTCCTTGTTTCTATCCTGGTGCAGAACCAGAATTTATGGTGTCCTTGTTTCTATCCTGGTGCCACGACGAAACAAAACAGGATTTCTTGTTACTTATTCTTATACTCCCTCCCCAAGTAATAAACGTAAAACTCCTGTGTGGCTGCCTCATATCAAAAAATCCTGATCCCAATTAAAGTTATTAAAAGTCAAAAGCAGGAAAAAGCATAATACTTTTTTTGGTATAAAGTAGCAAATAATTTTGGTATAAAATATGGATTAGATTTCCCATCATTAATAAAAATGATGGGGTAAGGAAGCATTCTTCAATGGAATGAATTAAAAGTTAAGCTACTTGAGAAAACTTTGTACATAACTAAACATGGTCAGAACAGTGCAAAGCCCTGTTCTAATGGATAACATTCAAGTGGGAATTAAATACAGGAAACCCTTGGTCTTCATGTTAGCACAGCTGACATTCATTAGTCTTAATCTCTAGCCTAGACTAATTCTAAGTAGGTCTACTACGGCTGGTGATTTTCACTATAGCTGAGACTGTTCACTAGCTTGGGTTACTGATTCATCCCACAGAGATAGCAGTGTGCCCATAGGTTGGTTAGATGAGATTCTGGTTGATTTGTCAGGGTAAGAAGAGATGAGGTTTGATAGCACTCTTTGATATGCACCTTCCCCCCCCCCCCACACCATTTCTCATTATGCTCATTCTCCTAATCTGAGGATGACTCTTCACAGAGGAATACAATGCCAGGCCACCCTATTCTTTTCTTTCATACAGTATATGCAAATAGGCTCATGCTCATACAGAGACAAATTGAGCTGAAGAAGAATGCATTGTAACTTTTCCCACCATGGTTATTCAATGCACTGGAAACATTTCCTGAAGGGGTTCCCAGTGGCTTGAAATTATGGTCTCCAAAAGAATTGACTTTACTTAGTCCCTCCCTTCCCTGCTGTGAAAGATAAGAGTCTAACAAGTCAAGTGAATCAATTGAAACAGCAGCTCAGTTGGAAGCTAGCTTCACTCAGCTTTCACCTGTTCTGAGTGGTTTTGGAAGCTGACAAAGCCTGTCATAACCAAGCATCACTACTTGCACCAAATGTGCTTCTCAATAATGAACCCATCAAAGAAAATATCTGGAAGTTCTGCCAAAAATTTAAACATGTCCCAACTTAGGACTCCCGGATTTTGTCATGAAGATATTACATTGGTGCATTAGCAAAGCATGCATTATTACCTGTACTTGCAAATAAATGTTCTTAATGAATTTAAGAAAAAACTGAGCAGATAACACCTAATTCTTCTGCTCAGCTGCTATTACATCTCCCTCCAGAGACACTTAACAAAAGGAGGTAATTAAAGCCCATTACTCCAGTTTTCCAATAGAAATCAATTGGTGATACATAGAGCTTCTCTTTCCATCTTACTAACTTTGAAGTTATGATTTTTCTCTAAATGAAAAATTTGGCTTGAATGCCCTTTTAAACAATATTGGAATCAGCTTAATGTTAAAAGAAGTATTTTAAAATTGGATACTACTATAGGTATTAAAAAGCCTTGAATTGCACAGAGCTGGGCAGTTCATTATGGTAATATGGATTAAAAGTTTATATACACATACACACACTGTGTATACATATATACATGTATGTATGTAATTTATAGATACACACACACACACACACACACACACTTTCACATACCTTCTACTCAAGGGTTGTGGGGCTACCATGAGAAAATTACACTCGATAATATAACCTGCTCATTCATATATCAGTAATGAATAATTGAAAAATTATCTCAAGTGGAATTGCTGAGATCCCTTGCAAGAATATGGCATTTCCTGCATGAGATGTGACAAGATTTTAGTGTCTTTGCACATGTAAGAATGCAACTAGGCTTATGTTCCCCTGAGACCCAGAAAAACACAGCTAGAAATTATGTACATTTAGGAATAGTTCTGATCAGTGGTGAAATTAAAAAATTTCCCCTACTGGTTCTGTGGGCGTGGCTTGTTGGGGGAGGTCATGTGACTGGGTAGGTGTGGCCAACTCAACATCACTCACATTGAGGGGCTCCTCACTGGCCCCTTCCCTCCCAGCCACTCCTTGTCCCGAATGGCAGGAAAATGGGGAGGGGAATGTTCCTGCCTACCATCCTTCCCTCAGTCTGTGCTGAGATTGAGGAATGGATGACAGGAGGAAAATCCCCTTCTCCATTTTCCTGCCTTTCATGAAAATGGCTCCATTCTAGCTGCTCCCCCCGTCCCCCTCTCTACTGGGGATTACCTTAAAAGGGACAGGCTGCAGCAGTTCCGTTCTGAATGGAGGGAGAAAAGTTAGCATTCTCTTTGCTGCATTTAACATTGAATTCTGTGGCAGGGAGAATGCTAACTTTTCTCCCTCCATTCATAATGGAGCTGCTGCTCCCTTTATGGTTCCCTCCTGGACCCCTCCCTCCTGGGAACTACAGCTGCAGCAGCTCCGTTCTGAATGGAGGGAGAAAAGTTAGTGTTCTCTCTGCTGCATTTAACATTGAATTCTGTGGAATATCGAGCTGCCAGAAGAGGTGAGCGGAGACCGGCCGAGTGTGAGTGGGGCCAAGGAGGGGTAATTACTACTGGTTTGGCGAACTGATGCCCATAATCCCTAGTGGTTCGCCCAAACTGGTCAGATTTCACCCCGGTTCTGATTATAGGTAGGAATAATCAAATCCACACATTTTCTTTTTTCTTTCTTTGGTTTGATTTGATTTATACAGGACAACCACCCATCTTACCCAAATGGCTTTGGGCAGAAGAAATCATGTAGGAAAAAAACTTGGTCAGTGGCCAAAAACCATCCTTGTATCTAGCGCAACAAAGTCAGTGTAAATACTCTCCGCTATTGTTTCATCTCCAAGCATGGTAGCAAGGCCATGTCCGGAGAGCCCTCCTAAAGGCCAGTAGGTCAAGGCCAATCTAAGATGGCATTCCAAAGAACAGGTACCATAGCAAAACATGCTCTCTTTTTGGGTCCCACTAGATGGCACTCTGTCATAGACAGGAACCATGGCTGATCCTGCTGATCTTGTTGGAAAGGACAGACCTAATCCAAGACAGATGTTCACTCAAATCTGGTCCCATGCTATATAAGACTTTATTGGTCATTACCAACACCTTGAATTGCATCTGGAAGCACACTTGCAACCAATGCAGCTTTCAGAGCAGAGATATAAAATATGCTGATTGAGAAGCGCATGTGCCTGTGTCACTACATTTTGCACCAACCGCAACTTCCCAATATTCTTCAAGGCCAGCCCCATGAACAGCAAGTTACAGGAATCTATTCCAGAAATGACTAGGACATGTGTGACTGTAACAAGAGCTTCATGGTGCAGAACTGGTGCCCAACCTAGTATGTTTGTGGGTGAGATCCCATGATAGCTGGGAAAATACCATTTTATGCCTGAACAACTTGGACTGATTTCAATTTTCCCAGAAGTAGGCTGCCTTCAAAATGTTGTGAAGACTTGTCTTTAACAAAGAAGCAATTGGTGTGTCTTTGTGGCTTTCTAGATATGAGCCTATACTTGCCCCCAAATTGTTCCTAGAAAAATATATATCATAGCCCCAAATTACTCAGTGTAGTTACTATTTTATAACTTTAGACATGTGTTCTGAATATCTCTATGTATCAGCTTGGATTGTTAATATATACACAATCAAGTATATCATTCACACACATAAATAGATTGCAAAGAATTGTGAAACAAGTTTATAACAACTGTATCTACGGTATAACTACAAGGAATTCTGAACAGTAAGAGAAGGGTGGCAGAATTTTCAATATCCTGAACAAGTTTCCAGTGGGATAATTGTGTTAATCTGTTGCAGTAAAAATGACAAAGAAACTTGTACTAAAGGCCAGTGTAGTTCAAAAAGCCTACGCTGTAATCTGGTACCTTTGTCAGGTCTGCTGTAATTATCAGGATTCTCCAGGGTAAGCCATGACAGTTAAACAGGCATAAAGCTTATATAAGTTCATAGTGAAAATGTAATCGTGTAGTTTGATCCATAAATTAGTTAAGTATTCAGACTTAAGTCAGCCAGATTCTTTGCTGCCAGTATACTATATAGAAACTTGTGCTCTGTCTCTGTAGAAAACCATGGAGAGGATCTTGAAGGGGATATTCAAAAGCTGTTACAGAAACAAGAATAGAAGCACTCCTTAAGCCCTGGGAAAGGAGAAAATATTAGAAAGATTCTCAGCCTGGTTCCTCCCGGTCTCAGTGATATAAGAAAGTAAAGCATAAGCAAACCTGCAAGATTCTGTTGCTATATCTTATTTCAATGAAGTATAGTTTTCTTCCTGTGGAGTCAGTTTTTTGATCTAGTCTATCTTGAAGGGCTAACAATCACATCAATTATCAACATATGTACAACATTTGGAGCAAAGTAGATGCACCAGTTTTGATCATCAAAAAAGTTACATTTCCATGATGTGCCATTCATAGATGACCCAGACCACATTTCACACTAGATCCACACATCCAACTGAGAGTTGTTAAATGCTGAATTGACACTGAAATTGTCATAATTGAAATTGCTGACTTTCTAATAAAAGTATGACACTTGTCTCCCAAATAGGCCTCAGTGTTGCATTACTGGAAACTAACCAGTGAAACACAAATTTTTATAAAGGAAGAGTTTAAAGTCTATTCTAGGCCAAGTGGCAGAAATGGTAATCAAAAGAAAACATAATATCCATATATGGTATAGAACAGGAGTCCTCAAACTATGGCCTACAGGCCAGATATAGCCCACTGAAACAATTAATCTGGCCCAGAGGGCCCACAATGCTGCCCTGCCCTCATCACCCTGCTGACCTGCTGCCCCCTACCCTTCAGCTGAATACAGGACTTTCCTTTGCGAGCCCCGTGGCTGGAACTGGAAGGTAAGGGAGGCCAAAAAGCGGGCACACGGATGCCCTAGGAGGCCAAAAATGGGCCGGTTTTTGGGTTGCAGAGTGCTACTGGAGGTGAGGGAGGCCAAAAACAGGCCTGTTTTTGGACTGCAAAGTGCTACTGGGGACAATGAACATGGAAAGAAAGTTAAATATTGCCCCATTATACAATTTCACGGCGTGATTTCATCCTTCTAAGGATGTGGGATATTTCCCATATAGTTGGGAACAGTCTTCAAATGGCCCACAACTTTGCCTCACATCATTGCTTTATCATCTTACTTGGAGTTTTCTCACCTTGATAAGTGAGAAGGTACAAAAATAGCTCCCAGCAGCACAATACCACATACTTTGTGTTGTCCTGTCTGTGTTTTCTGAACAAGGAAAAGAAAGAGCTTGGGGCCTTTGGTTCAAGCCTGCCATCTGGGACTCTGAGAGAGATGGGCAGTTTAGAAATACAAAATATCAATTTTAAAAAAATGATATTTAGGTCAGCCAAGCTAGGAAGAATTTTTTGCAGCTGCCCAAGACTTAAGTAAAGCAGGAGTAAACCTAAAAGTTTGTGAAGAAATGCCTGATATCATAGTGTTTCATGGCTTGCAGATAATCTGCCTCTATCTTTCAGGTTTAACCAATATTACAGGAGCAGGACCTTTCCTGCAGTGGCTCCAGATCTCTGGGAATTTGTGCCCTTTGAGGTGAAATCTGCCCCCCCCCCCACCTTTGGCTTTCCAAAGAAGACTTGAGACTTGGCTGTGCTGATTGGCCTGGGACTCTGGTGGAGACGTTTCACACTAAAGATGATTAGTGGACTAGGATTAGAAAGAATATCCCACTTCCATCCCATTGCATTCTGATTTCTTAGCTAATGTCTGATCATTTTAACATTTAATGTTTTGCATTTTTGTTTTTATGATGTTGTAAGCTGTCTAGAATTGCCTGACAGTGAGATGAGTGGCATAAAAATATTATAAATAAAAATGAAGGCAGGGAGGGAGGGGGAGAGAGAGAGAGAGAGAGAGAGAGAGAGAGAGAGAGAGAGGGAGGGAGGGAGGGAGGGAGAGAGAGAGAGAGAGAGAGAGAGAAATGGACTCTCTTAATCCACTTTTTAAAAAACACACACACAATGGCAACAAAGCCATAGATTAATGGAATAAGAACAATTAAGGGATGCTGAGTTAAATGTCACAATTATACTGACATGTCTTACTATCCATCATTCTGGAATGTCACAAAATCTTGGCTGCTTCCTGATTTGAGGGTGAGTTAAAATTTTGCCAAACCATTTTATATCTCGTTGCTTCACTTCTACTAAGGTCACCCATTCTATGTTCTTGCAAAGGGTGCCAGTGAAATCTTACCATCATCACCCACGAGTGCTCCCCAGAAAGGTAAAAAAAGTCAAGATGGAGGCCACTATCATGTAATCAAAGTTTTGCATGACTTCAACTGAAAAGTTGTGTTTGCCTTTTTATTTTTTTACTTTTTTGACTCCCTTCTTGTGACTAAAACTACCCCTTGGCATTAGGTACTGACACTTATTTTATGCATCTGCTTTTGTTCTCTGTATTGGGGAAAGCTAAACTTAGTAGTATATGAAAGGTAATATACTGAGTAATACCATAGATAGAAAAAAGTATATTCATAAAGAAATAGTTTGTTTCAAATTGTTTTGCAGTCTATCCCACATTTGCCATTTGCATTCCCATTGTGGCAAATCATGCTTTATTTTTCTCATCATTGTCTTCTTTTCGAGAGCGATACCATCACCAGGAGGTTCAGAAATGTCAACTGTAATTAAAAAAGTAATTTTCAAAGACATTTTACAGTTTATTCACAAGGAAAATGACTTTCTAGCCTATGAACTTTTAAGCTGCTTGGTGAGGCAAAGACCTAAAAATTTTCTTAGAAGCCTTGCTTTATCACTTGTCAAGTTTGCAGCAAAGAGTGTGCTAATAATTATGTGCACCTTAAAAAGGTGCAAAGTGTTTTGATTCCCTCCTCTCTGCTAGAGTTTTCTTTCTAGTAAATTATGCAATGAAATGCCATATCAGCAATATTTTAAACTCTTTTTTCCCCCACTTTGACATTAGTTCAAATATTCTGCCTTCCCACACCCCAGCAAGTAAGCATGAAAGAATCGGACAAATAGATCACAAGCTGATTTAAAATAACTTAGGTTATATGAATAGAACAAAAGCAGGACCAAAGTGCAAGCACTTCATTTTATGGTGAATTGCTGATAAAATCTTTTGATGTGCATTTTGTAAATGTGCAAAATGTTTAGTTTCCTCACAATAATCTCATATTGGAATCTGACCCCAGAAAATTGCTAACTAACCAAGTACAGAATTAGAGGCCTTCATTTTACTACAATTTATAGCAAAGTGATAATATTCTTTAAAGTTCTAGAAGATAGATTTCTATAACAAAATATTGGTTATATCCTATTCAGCGCAAATAGTTGATTAAAACCCCTCCCTTATTTTCATAAGGCTGTTAAATTCAGGGTCTAATGTTACTTAGCTACACCACTGCTACCATAATCTCTTATCACCAATCATCTTTCAGGCAGGCTAGGTTCCTATTTGCTCTATAGGTACTGTAGTCCTCAAGTTACAACATTTATTCAGAGATCATTCAAAGAAAATAGGAAGTCAAATGATGTTCCCATCATTTTTTTGTTTGCCCAAACTCCATAGCACTTTCCAATGCCACCCTCATCCCCTGCAGCCCCTATGCACATGCTTATGTCCTGGAGAACCTGTCTGTGTGACTCCCTCACCCCGCGTAGTATCCACACAACTGTCCATGGTTTATGGCTCCTGCTTGCAGCACCTGCCCATGCTCCAAAGTGCCTTCCTGTGGTATCTGCCTGGTCCCCACAGCACTCACCAGTCTGCTTGCCTGGGACTCCCTCCTCTTCCTGCTTAACAACCTATACAGTTCTGCGGTTACAATGACAATAAGGACTGTGGGATTGCCACTGCTAAGTGATGCAGTCACATGATATATAGCCTTTTATAGCTGCATCACTTAGCATAAGGGTCGGCAACCTTAAACACTCAAAGAGCCATTTGGACCCATTTCCCACAGAAAAGAAAACACCGGGAGCCACAAAAACCTTTTTGACACCTAAAATGAAGATAATGCTGCATATATCGTTTTTTACCTTTATACTATGTATAAAAAAACTATAGTGTGTTGCATTTATGTACTCAATGAACTGCTGCAGAGAAAACAAATTTTTATTTCTGCATGCAACAAAAGCATTTTGAACTCTGAAAAAAAAATGGGTCGAAAAGCTCAATAAATCGCGTGTCAGCAGGTGTTCCACATTGGCGGTTGTGATGCATGTTTTGAGCGACAGGGAGCTGCAGCAGAGGGATGAAAGAGCCACATGCGGCTCCAGAGCTGCGGGTTGCAGACCCCTGACTTAGCAATGGAAGTTCTAGTCCCCATTGCTCTTGTAACACAAGAACTACCTTGTATCTACCACTGACCAACATTCATGTTGGCGAAGATGACCTTCTCCACTATTCTTTCAAGACACCTAGCAGTAAGATATAGGAAAACCCAACCTCTTTTTGGTCTAAACTATCCTAGTATCCTTACCAAAGTCAATTTGCAAAGCTAGTTTTCATTTGACCTACCAATCTTATTCTTCCAAGATCTCCTCCTTCCTCTAGACATTGTCATTAGACTGATAAAAGGAAGTTACTGATCTCAGGGCAGGCTTGTCTTCTCCCCTCTGCAAAGATCTTCTTATGCATGGTGTAGCCATTTGCATTACATTGTAGCTCCAAAAAATAAAAATAAAACAAATCAGGAATGGAGTTTCATAGACCTGGAACACGGAGATTAGAACCGTATGCTCAATTTTGGGCACATTCATGTCAGTACAAAATTATTCTTATATTCTAATGACATTCTCTTATCAGAGAATCAGGCTTTGACTGAATCTGATACAAAATCATACTAAGTGGCATGTCAACTCCCCATGCTTTCATGCCTAAATAAATCTACAGACACATCTAAATAGTGCTATTACTTCCATCCTTCACAATCAATAGTTTAAACTAATAACATGGAATACATACACGTAGAACACATGTTTATTGTATCTTATGGCAATTGGCTGGTTTGCTCATCCTTGAGAAGGCATTAAAATTGTGAGGACTGCTAGTTCCACATCCTTCTAAAATTAAATTTTTCCCTGTTATCAGGCTTGACTGAGCCATCACATTGTTCAGACATTGCTAAATGCTCAGCAATTATGAGATTTAAAAGATCAATATTGTTTAAAAATCAAGCTATTACTTTCTCATTACAGAATTCATTCTTGGAAGAGAGTTCTCCTGCTGAGAAGTGATTGCACTGGCTGAAGGCTGCTTTGGTTGCTTATGTGATTTTATGCAGATTTCTAAATCACTGTGGGAGGGGATATACTTAAGATAGATAGGGAGTTCATTAATGTATTTTAACAAGAATGGCACTTTACCCCCCTTGGATTGTCCCCAAGCTTCATAAAACAGTTCCATAAGAGTTAATATGAATGAATGAATGAATGACTAATCAGCCATTTATGGATATGGGCATTGGGTCACTTTCAATTGGGACATTCCTGAAGATGAAACAAGTACTTATATCTATAATATCTAATATCTTTAAAATATAATATCTCTAAAGCCAGTTTTAGAACTCTCACACTGACTTTTTTGTTTTTGAAACGTATGTATAATTGCTTCAGTATGACTATATTATTAAGGTCCAATTTAAGAAATTAACAACTTGGTTTTTTTTTAAATAGGTCAGGTTTTCAGGTAGAATTCTTTGAGATTTGGGTACACAGAAAAATTACTTCAAAATTTTCCACAGTTTAGTTAATGGCAGTTCTTTTCTCTATTATTATGTTCAATGAAATGATCTCAGATAGGAGAAACTAGACACAATTAATGGGCAGAGAATCTTTATTTATCCAGTTTATTAGTATTTTTTTCTATTGTTGAAAAGAAGGAAAGATTTTGGAGGTTTTTTCCCATTTACTGAAATATTTTTGCTTTTACCTGTGAACTGAATATTTGTACCCTTAAAACACTTGCTAAAAAGAATGCTTCACTCCTTTCTTCTGAGTTAGCTTGCCTAAAATGATAGTATACAATAGTAATAGAACTGCTAGCACATATTTCAAAGTTTTAATAATACCACAGGCAAAAGTTTTGAACCACCTGATGTCACTTCAAACAATGTTTTTCAATAGAGGCAATCTGCATGTTTCAAAGAGACATTGATGAAATAGTTGGTGTCATGACAAGAAACTGGGAAATATGCATACATCTGAGAATAAACTGGATTGGCATTGCAGGTCAAAATTCACAAGGTGAATATGAAAGAACAAAAATACAAACATAGCAAATTTAGATAGATTTCATTACCAGGTTGTAGCCATATCGAAGGCTGACAATCCACTTTGAATGGACGGGCAGATGGCCACAGTCATATTCATATGTGATAGTTGACTACATTGGAAAAAATCATTTGACCATCCACACACACAATGTTTCCTAATCATGTACAATCGAATTCCTTCTAGATGTGTAGTTTTGAACTTCAAAAATACTTCAAAATTAAATTGACTTCTGGGAGTTGAAATCTATACATCTGAAAGTTGCCCGGGGTGAGAAAGACTGAAACATACTTTTCAACAACTCATCCTTCATATGGATATAGTCATACATAATAAAATATTTTCTCTTTTGGTAAGGGCAATGAATGACTCCTTACTCAGTGCTAGAAATGATATGATTTATGCAAATAGAAATTGTTTTAGTTCCTAGAACGAGGAAGGGTGATTTGTGTAGAAATCTATTTTCTTTCATTGTAAAGAAAAGCTATTATAACATATGCTTCCCCACCACTTTTATTGAGGAGGAAAATAATGCCATGTGCCTTCCCATTTGCCCCTAAAAAGTGGGGAGGGGGAGTATTGCATTCTCATTGCAACTGCTACAATTTTGAGTTCCTTCACAGTGAGAAAAACAAAAACTTCCCCTCACTACCAAACTGTGAAAAAAAAAAATTACTATCATTTTTCTGCCACTAGAAGGGAAAATTTTGCAGTTTAAATCCCTTTTACTAGTGGGAAACAGAAAATCACAATTTTTTTGCTCACCTTTGATATAACTAAAGACTTCAAAATGGCTGTGTTTCCACTTTCCTTGCACTTTTCTTCCACTTTCCTCACATGCTTTACCATGTGACTCATCCACCTGATTTAAGCCTCTATTTACAGTACAACTTTCACAGACCAGAAAAGGAACTATTGTCCTTTTTGCTCCTTGAACTAATGCCATATTCAGAGGGTTGACCATAGAAAATACATTTATTAGAGATTTTGCAATTGGCCTAATATCTAGGACAGCAGACTTACTTTAGAGGCAGGGCACCTTCTCAGATGTCTACAGAAGACAGGTACTATTCCTTTCGTTTTAATGGAACTTTGTCAATGATAATGCTGCCTTTCCTAGGCATACCTTCTTTACTTCTATTTGTCCTAAAAAAAATGTACATAAATGTTGTTTCAGTTGGGGAGGCACTTGAAATGCTCCTGGAAGCATGAAGCCGAGAACACCAGCCTGAAGATGACGAATGAGACTTCGTCAAAACGTTGCCAAGACACTTCCAATTTTACGCGGGAGAAAACCCGAATAACCAAAGACCTACATACAAATACCCGCGAAAACCTCAGAAAACGTTATATATGTGTGTGTGTGTGTGTGTGTGTGTGTGTGTGTGTATGTGTACAGTTAATATTTCGGGTTTCTTCCCATGTAATTGTAGACATGTCCTTAAAAGGACAGTAGCCAGAAGATGACAAATGTGATTTTGTCGAAACGTTGCTACTGTCCTTTTAAGGACATGTCTACAATTACACGGGAAGAAACCTGAAATATTAACTGTACACACATATATACCTGTGAAAACTTACATAGACATATGTGTGTGTGTGTGTGTGTGTGTGTGTGTGTGTGTGTGTTTCTTTCTTTTTCGTAGGTTTTATGTATATTTCTCTTTAGCCAGGTTCTTCCTACATAAATCAAGATTTTATGCAGCCCTAGTTCAGTGAAATCACAATCCACTAGTTTCTAGTGTGTGTGTGTGTGTGTGTGTGTGTGTGTATGTATGTTTGTGTGTGTGTGACTATTGGTGAGCTCAGAGGAGCATGCTAAAATATGCAGGATAATGTCATTAAGAAAATGCCCTACTTATGTATTTGAGACAAACATCAGGATACAAAACCATAAGTATTTCAGTACAAGCCAGAGACATATTGTTATGTTTGCATTATCATGGTTTGGTGTGAGTTGCCCTGCCATTAACTGTATTCTTATCTGATGGGGGAAGTGGTTGGCCGTCATATTTAAACTAAGTTAAATAACATAAATAATAGAAATAAATTAATAATTCGGAAGTGAAATAGAACTCCAAAATAACAGAAAAAAGGTCAAAGAACGTGCTTAAAGCAAATTAGGGTAGATTTTACAGTAGTGTTATGTAAACAGGCAGGAAGGCCATTGCAAATATCCTTAAATATATCAAGTTGATAGTCAACATAGTCAAAAAACCACTAGGTCTGCAGTCTGATTGATCCGTTCAGGTTAAGGTTCTGAAAATAAATCTCATCTTCTTGGTGACATTCAAATCTTCAAAATTTTTGCATGTTCTAAGTTTTGCTAAAATGTGGTGGGTTGCATATAAATTGAGATGGGAATTCATTCTCTTGCCTGTGTAGGAAGAGATACTTGCTGTTATTGAAACAAGGGCAAAGAAAATGTTCAAGCTCCTTTCTAATATAACTTTTGAAATGCAAGTTCCCATACCAGCAGGAAGATTCTGCCATTGAATTCTGTTTTCTTTTACCCTGTTTTTTTTTTCATTTTTGTTACCTATATATCTTGCTTTTAAATAATTAACTAATGTGTGTATCCAGTAACCCTTTATCAGTGCCTCAGGTACAGTACTTGAACGTCTACTCCTAGATCCTTATGAAATCATAGAATCATTCAGGCATCTGAGTGAGCTGCTACCTGTAATTAGTTTGGGTGACTGTGATATTCTAAAGAGATGCACAGTTAAATGTTGGGAAACCTTTAGATTCGATATTTTGATACCCTTATAAGGAAGAACTGAAATATTTTCTATGCCAAGATATGTTTAATAATAATTTGCTCCATAGATTAATTAAGTATACTTAATAGTAGAAATAGTATAAAAATAGAATTTTTTACAAGGAAAAGTGTTGAATTCAATTAGAATAGCAAAAAATCAGAGTGCTTCCAACCATGCATCTTAATGAGGAAAGTCGACAGCAAAGCCAAATCAAGAACGTGCAGGACCACTGGAGAAACTAAACAAGAATGTTTTCCCATTTCTGCTAGCAGAGGAGTGTCAAATTCAATTTCATTGAGGGCCGCATCAGGGTTGTGTTTGGCCTTGGGGGGCCAGGGTGGGCGTGGCCAGGGTGGGCGTGGTCAGATTGACGTCACTTGTGTCGAGGGCGCCTGTGGTGGCCCAAGTACTCTGCCAGCAAAAACGGGCTCCCAAGCTCCGTTTCAGTTGCAACAGCCTCCTGCAACCCTTTGCCAGTGAAAACAGAGATCGGAAGGACCACCCATGGCCCTCGTGAACTCTGTTTTTTGCTGCAACGGCCTTCTGCAACCCTCTGCCAATGAAAATGGAGTTCTGTTTTTGCTGGCAGAGGCACTGTGGGCTGGTCCTTTGCTGCTTCCAGGGTGGCCCTGCAGGAAAGATGTAAGCACCCCATGGGCGACATCTGGCCCCAATCCTTGAGTTTGACACCCCTGTGCTAGCAGAACTCTACCTCTGCAATGTCAAGAGACAACATTATAGCATTGATAGCTTAGGCAGTGAATGTGATCTAAGAATTACTGTAAAACTGAAGCCTGGCTAACTCTATACAGTTATTGCTAAAGATTTGGTTTCTAATTATGAACAGTGATTAATGAAGGTTTTAAGAATATATATTAAACTTTATGGCTGCTGAAGTTGCCTCTTTTTATTTGTTAGATTCTGTAATTTGTGTCTGTCCCTTGTATTTTAGTTTACTTCTCTATAGTGTAAGGACTTCCTATTTGAACTTCAAGGTTTGTTTCTGGTCAGAGATTTTCTACTGCAAAAGATCAGAGACATGATCTTCTATATTTTACAGCTATCCTGGTAAATCCAGAGGCTTCTTAGCTTTGACCAATAAATTAAACCACTATTACAAACTCATGTTCTCTATCTGTAGAACTGATAGATTCTTCCTCATGTGGAATTAAAGTGCTACGCATCCATCCATGATTCAGCAAACAAAAATGTTATGAGATAACATTTACTATCCTCATTACTGATTTTTAACCATTCTCTCCCCTTTAGCCAAGTATCACCAGCTGGTTGGAAAACATCCATCAATGTAATGTAATCCATATATTAATGTAATGTATAATGGAGATGGAATTAGGGAAGAGACAAGTTTTGCTGGGTGGATGGATGGACCTATGAGTTAAGCCAGTTATCAAAACCTAACAGCAAGAAACCTAATCTGAAAATGGATGAAAAGGAGCAACATTCTATGGAAATAGAGATAGAAGAAACATGATTGTTTTCATTCAAAGTTACTGAGAGTCAGGTGGTATATACTGTAAGTCTAATAACTTATTTTTCTTATTATTCCTGGGGAAAAACTTAAATAATTTACATTTATTTTCTAATTGCTTAATGATTTATTTTGATGTTGGTTGCTTTATATTTGTTTTGTTTTATCCTATATATTTTTATTGCTGTAACTTATTTTAGGCATTGACTTAAACAGAACTTTGAGGACCTTATTGAAATGTTTTCATCCATACAATGGAATTCCAAGTTTGAGACAAAGGATCCTGTGTAACACAAGCTTCCCCAATCTCCTGTCATTCAAGTGTGAATTTCCAATTAAGGCAACTGAGTTTGCCAGCTAATAATGGAAGACGATTATTAAATATAAAGTTCAACAGGTAAAGGTCTGAGTTGGAGAAGCCTTCTGCAGCAATCAGGCAGCAGACATTGCTCTGAGTTTTATCTTTCAGTGAAGAATGAAGATATGGGAGAGCACCTTAATGATTCTTCCATTCTCCTTTGCTAGAAAGGATCAATATTGTAAGCAATGTTTACATATATTTAATCTTATCGTTTTGCTCATGTTTGTCTGACATACATAATATACAGTATGAATGTTCCTTAGTAACATTCCATCTTAAATCCCATTAATCTCAATGGAATTTGTAAAATTAGCTAGATAGCATCACCTCAGGAAAACTAGCCAGGTCAGATAGCAAACTGCTAAGAAATTCTGTAACCTAGATTACGAAATTGAAAACATGTCAGAAAACATTCTTGCCTTTTCTTTTTAGGGAGACTCAAGTCAATCTGAATATGATTGCTTTCTTCTATTTGGATTATTCTTTGGAAGTGGCAATCCATTTCTGCACTATGTCAATGAGAATCTTGCTTTTTAATATTTCATTTAAAAAAAACCCAAACCCTGTTTTTAAGAGATGTATGATTTAACAGGACCAGTGTGGTGGATTATATCTTCTTGTCTGAATTGCTCCAGAAACCTTATTTTACTGAAAAGCGGACACTTTTATGACATGACAGTAACTATTGGAAAAGTACTGTGAATAAAAGACTCAAGTGTATTCATCACTGATTCTGTCTTTTGCATAACAAAAATACAGGTAACATTTTCTGTGGCCCTTTAGCTCCCAAGAATAATTGCACCTGACATATTCTTTTTTTCCCCCTCCAAGGTACTTTCCAACTTGAAATACAATCTCACCAATATCAACATGTTAAAAAAAGAAGTTGACTCATGAAGTCTTTATCTGTTCCTTAAAGAGAGAGAGAGAGAGAGAGAGAGAGAGACTCAGATAATCTACATTCCGCCCCCCTGCTGCCCCAGGCTTTGGTAGCATAAGGAATGGATTATTTGTTCTTCCATAAAAATGTCCTAGGTGCCCCAAATCATTTCAGTTTTGAAATGAGTTTCATATTGTTTTCCATTTTTTTCTATTCCCAGTTGTTTTCTGACTCCCAGTTTGTAGCAGCAGTTCTCATGTCTTGTTCAGAATATGACAAAGCCAATTAATTTAGTTTAATGTCATTATGTTAGAAATACAGTTTTGTAAATGAGCCATAATTCAAGAATTGGAGAGAGAAAAGGAAATAAAATGAAACCCTATAGTTTAAGGCTGCTGATTGTTTCTAAAGATAAAATTAATTATACACTAAGAGAATCCTTGTTCTCTACCTTCTTGTGTTTTTATTTCCCTTTGTAAATAATAATAATAATAATGTACTTGGGTCAACTGATGGCTAATTTTGCAAACACTGTATATGGTGTGCTTGATTCAAGTGAAAGTATCAGACGTACATTAAGCCTGCAGAAAATAATGAGATAAGATTTGAAACAGGGGTGAAATCCAGCAGGTTCTGACAGGTTCTGGAGAACTGGTAGCAGAAATTTTGAGTAGTACAGAGAATCAGCAAATATCACCTCTGGCTGGCCCCAGAGTGGGATGGGAATGGAGATTTTGCAGTATCCTTTTCCTGCCACGCCCACCAAGCCACACCACACCCACCAAGCCATGCCCACAGAACCGGTAGTAAAAGAATTTGGATTTCACCACTGATTTGAAATTATCTGGACTCAAATGAAACATAATAAAAATGATGTCAGTTAAACACCTCAGGTGGGGCATCATCATCTTAAAATTATTGAGCTGCAATTTTTTCCTCACAAAACTGCACAAAGGGGTGAGGTACATTGAGAAACTTTCAGAGTTTCTTTTTGCATTCCTTTATCACAGGACTTGAAACCTCTTGGGCTTCAACTGACTCACTAGAAGATTGCTCCTCTCACTGGGCAGATTTCTAAACCTCCATGCCCATTCTTGCTTTAGCTGCTGGAGAGAGAGCAGAACTTCATACAGCATTTTTTTTTTTTTTTTTTGTGATTGTGGAGGGGCAGCTTTGATCAGGAGAATATTACTTGAGGACGTAAGGGAATACAGGTGGTCTGTATTCAGTCACTGTTCGAAGTTAAGACAGTGCTGAATGACTTACAATAGATCCTTAAAGTTCTCCCCAGAGCCTTCTCATTGTCACATGATAGCAATTTGGGCACCCGAAACTGGGTCGCAAATACACCATTGTAACACCCTAAGGTTATATAATCACTATCTGCAACCTTCACTGCCAGCTTCTGACTAGCATCAGGGAAGTCGGTAAGTGGTTGACCACATGACATTGCTTAAAGACATCATAGGGTTCACTCAATGATAGCAACCAGAATGTAGGAACTGGGTGGAATGTAAGGCACAAGTAACAAAAGTGATTAATTCTTCCCTCATTACAACAATGTCCTGGCTTCAAACTTTCCCCATGCAGGGAATCTGTTTGAGCCATCTGAAACCAGTTTTCCTACTTGAGTCCAGCTTGTAATACTGCAAAGTGGGCAGAGGCCTGTTAAGGGTCATCAAGCAAACTATTGAAATTGATTTACAATAACATTTCCAATGAAGTTGTTAAGCCTACCAGGAGATGAACTTAGTTGTTCCAGTACATTCTCTCCTTGTACCTCAGAAACTTTCCCAGATTCCTGGAGGAGCATTCAAAGCCTTCGGAGAACCAGAAAACTTTGCTTGAACAGCCAGATTCACACAAGGGAGTAAAATGGCAATGCCTACTCTAAATTGGTTTGAGTTTCCCTGGAAGAACTAGGATCAGGAAACTTGGGAATGTTCAAAGTTCCCCAGTTAAAATGCTCTGGCACATGTCAGGAATACCCTCCCTTTCCTTTCCTGGTTCTGTGAAATTCTGGAAACTGTCTACCATCAGTCCTCAGAAATGTACACCAGTCCTCTTTTCTCTCCTCAGCCCCCACTCCCCATCTATGGATTAACTGGCTTTATGTACAGGCTAGCTTTTCACCACCTCTTTCCTTTTACTTCCCTAACTTTTCCCCCTATCCACCCCCATCTATTACATACAGGCTGGCTTCTCAGCCTTCTTTTTTCTTTTTCCTGAAAATCCCACACACACACACCAAGTATTAAAACACATGCCCATCTTGTTTCTTTTGCTGCTCCAAAATTCATGATCTCTTTCTTTCTCTTACCGCCCCTCTGTTGTTAACAAAAAGAAGTTTACACAGAAGACACACTACACTCACACTCTCTTCTAAAAACTGAACTTGTACACAAGTCCCAGAGATTGTTCTTTGCTATTCTCTGGATTTCCTAAATGCTGTTCCTCCATTGAATACTCTTTCATCAGTGACTGTTACTTTCTCATTCACTTCCATTTCCCTTTGACATAATTTCCTTTTCGTCTCCCTCAATAAAATCCAATCTTTTAAAGTTGTATATTCATTCTGGGATGTATAGGATTTTTTTTAAAAAAACTTGCTCTTCAGCTAAATGAGCTTGCTTTCACAACAACAGTCTCTTCACAATATTATCTGTATCCTTATCTACTTCCTTACCTACCTATTTGAAACCTATTTTCTCTTTTGCCGTGTTAGATATACATAATTTATAGCTTTCATTTATATCTATCTAATTCCCTGAGAATATCTAACTTCCAGAAAATGCAAAGGATGACAAGAAAAATCCACTACATGCTTGAATAGAGATTCATATTTTAATATTCATAAGGTTACAATACCATGTACAGGACTATCCTACATTTTTGAATGTCAATAAGCTTTATTTGTTTATACAGCCAATGTGCAATACAGCCAATGTGAAGTTCAGCACACAAAGGCCCACTGACTTAAAGAGCTTTAGCATTCTGGGCTCTGCAGATTATGGTCCAATGTGATTCACACAATTAACCTATTCTGACTGTTTTTCAACAGGAGGAGGAGAATAAACACTCATTTATATGCAAGAACATTTACATGCCTAGAATTGCCTGTGGTGTCAAGTTAAATGCTGTCTGGAGAATGGTACAGATGCACTATGTTCTTGCAACTGAGAACCATACTCAACTGCACTAGTGGGATCTGTACCGTATGTGCACTTCTTTGAAAAAGTGTTTGCCCCGTTTCAAATGTTCTGAATGTATGCATCAACTGATGGTTGCCAGAGCAAGGTTCTACTGATATATAAATACAGCGACCCTATTTTCTTGGAAAAAGTCAGACATGCATGTAGTCCTCGACTTACAACCACAACTGAGCCCAACATTTCTTTTGCTAACTGAGACAATTGTCCCATTTTATGACCTTCCTTGCCATAATTGTTAAGTGAATCATTGCAGTTGCTAAATTAGTAACATGGTTGTTAAGTGAGTCTGGCTTCTCCCTTGACTTTGTTTGTCAGAAGGTCACAAAAGGCGATCACATGATCTCTGGACACGGCCACAATATGAGTCAGTTGCCAAGCATGTGAATTTTTATCGGATACTACAATGGTCATAAGTATGAAAAATGGTCATAAGTCACTTTTTTCCCACTATTGTTGTAACTTTGAATGGTTACTAAACAAACGGTTATAAGTCGAGGATTAACTATAAAGGATGCTTCAGGACTTCAGTATCTTTGTCTTTTCTGCCCGGGAGGGGAAAAGTTGGCATTTCTAGAGAAGTTGGCATGACTGCTGGACTCTGGTGTTCCATTCAAGATGTAGTCCAGTGGCTTCTGCTGCTTTAAAGGAAGGAAAGGAAAAAAATAAAAATAAAGAATGGCTCACTCTGATTACTGCAAGGTTGTTTTTTCACAGTGTACCTCTGTAATCTGTGTGGTAACAAGCTCACTGTGATGAGGGAGCCAAACCATATGGGATTTGTCTAGGACTGACCCAAATGAACCCTGATTGTTTGATGCTGATACAACTGACACTTAGGAGGTGATTAAACTGGGAGGCAAGTACTTTTTTTTCTGCATCCAACGTCGACTGTCGGGTGACTTTGCTTATAAAATATATAAAATATGTGTTTATTCATTCAGAGTCTATCTGAAGCACTCACATAAAGCTCTGAGAATATTCAGTGACTGAGGTATTCAGATGCTCCAAAAATGTTAAAAGGGGCAGAACTGTATGAATACTGTGCACCTGAGCTGAATAGAAACATCCCCTATTTCAGGGGTGAAATGTTCCTGGTTCGGACCAGATTGCCTGATCCGGTAGCGAT
>WNWU01000053.1:6632095-6665968 GCA_012654045.1 Ptyas mucosa | reverse complement strand
CCATGCCCACCCCATCACATTACCCCACCACCACCAAGCCACACCCTCAGAACCGGTAGTAACAAATTTTAGATTTCACCATTGCCCTATTGAACTAATCTTGAACAGTAACGGAATTATAAGAATGGTACAATTTGCCTTAACTATACTATGGGTTTTAAGGACTTGGTTGCAAGCTTCTGTACCATCATACTATTCTTTCATTTACTACAAATTTCCTCTTATGTTTTCAGTTTTGGCAGTCGTCATTCAGGCAACCAAGAAACCTATGGCTCTTAGCCCATCTTGGCTTTTACTCATGTCATTGTAGGAGGATATATTTATGTGGATGTCACTTGTTACTTTCAACCATTTAGTTGAGACTGGCAACTTTGCCTCAATCAACAGCATTAAAAAAAATGCATTTGCAGGCAACTTGGACCCTAACTCTATCTTAACATAAATCATTCACTGAAGTTTGTCAAAGCTATCTCAGTTATATTAATTTTCATAAACTGCCTCTCCTTTTTAACAATTTTCCAGTTCTGGCCTATGTGTTTAAGCTTTGGGTGGGTGAGTGACGATGGCTGTTGCTTGCTCACTTTTCTTGTACTTTACAGTTTTTAACTTGCTTTTGCTCCTGCTTGATTCAGTGTGGTAAATGATGATGATGTCATAGCAGCACTTGGTTATGTCATACATAGGAATACCATTCAAGTTCACTTTTTGTTAGATTATGTCGAATGTAGTTAATTTATAATTCTTAAGCCGTGTAATTAGTGGTCACAAATTAATCATTTTTTCTGCCCCTTTGTTGTTGTTTGTTGCAAAGTTGTGTCCGATGCATTGTGACCCCATGGACAATTTTTCTGCCCCTGGGTGGTTTATAAGACTAAGCAGTAAAATCATCATTTTATAAATGTTTGGTAGGCATTTTTATTTTATGTCCAAGTTAAAATGAAAAATAATGATTTTTCTGTTGGTTTTATTATGGCCTTTTAATTATTCTGTACAAGAGGAATAAAACTATTTTTAAACTTGCTTCTGAAATTACAAGAAAAGTTGTAGGAGCAATTACACACTTTTCTATTCTTGTACATTTTTTTCCACATTCACGGCTAATACCCAGTTTTGCTATTAGATATTTTATTTTAGATATCTAACTGAAAAAAATTCCTTGACTTTATTGTAAAAAGTTTTTAATGGTGTCACTCCTTCAATATTAAAAAATATCAGAAGAAAGAACAGGCTTGTAGAAAGAATGATAATTTATTTTCACTAATCATTAAACAAATATAGCAGTTCTCTACTAAGAGAACTTGTATCCATTGTATCTGTCTGACCTGAAGCTGTTAAACTTAAGTCTACTTGAAGTAAAAATATGCAAGGAGTTTAATGCACAAAGATTAAAACCCAAATATTTAAGACCTTAAGACTCCTCTGGTCAACTATATGGATCAATCATCTTCATTTTATAACTCACTTTTTAAAAAAGAATCTCAAAGTTTTCTTCAAAGAGAGAGTACGTATGTGTATGTATGTATTGGAATATTTCTATCTACCTTTTACTCAAACTTAATTATCTTTTCACATGTCCCTAAATATAACACCAGTGGTGGGATTCAATTTTTTTTACTACTGGTTCTGTGGGTATGGCTTGGTGGGCATGGTATGGCTTGGTGGGTGTGGCTTGGTGGGCATGACAGGGGAAGGATACTGTAAAATCTCCATTTCTTCCTGATCAGCTGGGACTCGGGAAGCAGAGAATAGATGGGGGCGGGGCAGAGATGGGTTTTAGCAGGTTCTGACCAGTTCTGGAGAACCAGTAGCGGAAATTTTGAGTAGTTCGGAGAACCGGTAGTAAAAATTCTGACTGGCCCTGCCCCCATCTATTCTCTGCCTCCCAAGTCCCAGCTGATCAGGAGGAAATGGGGATTTTGCAATAACCTTCCCCTGGATTGGGGAGAGAATGGAGATTTTACAGTATCCTTCCCCTGCCATGCCCACCCAGCCACGCCCACCAAGCCATGCCATGCCCACCAAGCCACACCCACAGAACCGGTAGTAAAAAAATTTGAAACCCACCACTGGGGTGGGGCCAGTCAGAGGTGGTATTTACCTGTTCTCTGAACTACTCAAAATTTCCGCTACTGGTTCTCCAGAACTGGTCAGAACCTGCTGGATACCACCTCTGTATAACACCCTTTATTTTATCATATTTTAACTGGATACCAAGCAAAGGAACCTTCAGAACAGCAGTGGGGGTGGGGGTGGGGAAGAGAGTTTCTTCACTGCCATTTTCTCACTCATGACTTACTGCATCTTCATAGCATAGCCCATCCATTGTTGAAAACCTGCCTCAATAGCTGTTATTTTGGCACAGTGACTGTTGAATGACACCAGAAGTTGCTGTAAGTCACTAGTGGAAAATGGACTTTTGATGTTTAATTCTGGTTGGCAGTAATATGTAAAATATGTTTTTATTTTATATTATGCCTGGCTTGTCCCCCAAAATAAACTTTTGCGTTACGCTGAATCAGATTGCTGATCCAGCAAGATTAATACTGGTACTCCGATACTCTGATAAAGGCTAATATTCTAATCTGCAGTCTCAAATTCTTAGGTAACATCCTTTAGCTGTACGTTTATTTCTAAAATGAAGGCACTATAAGCATAATATATGCTGTTCCACTAAAATGTCCCTTGACAGTCCATTCATCTGAGCTTTTTCTATGCTGCAGAAAAAGTCAGATCTGAGAAGAATCTTGCAAGAAAAATAAAATAAAATCTTACAGTAATATCATTCTACCAGAATTTTTCCCAAAGGAATTCACAGTAATTTGAAAAGCCAGGTGACCTGGGGTTGCTGTTTCTTTTTAACCTTTTGTCTGACTGTCTTTCATCCTCCCTACTACTCATCTACTTTTCTGGATTTCTTGCACTGTAGCTGAACAAGTGAACATCATATATCAGATATGCTTAGATTTCTTGTTCCCCTCAACAGAGGCCAGCAATTAATTTGTTGTCCTAGACTACAGATCAGTAAATTGGCACTGGGCAAAAGGTTGATTTGTATTCATGGTGTGTTCCCTCTTTCTTTCTCTTTCTATATGTGTGTGTGTGTGTCTGTTAAAACATGACTATTAGCAAGCCCCTTCCCTCTCCCAAAGGCTTCGTTCTAATCCAATAACAACCTGCTCTTTTATGAACGTTTTATTCACAATACATTTAAAGATATAATGAGCCCCAAACTGGTAGAATTTACTGCAGCTCCCATAATGTGAGCATTCTCTTTGGAATATGAACACATTGAAAAAAAAAAGTTATGGTTGTAATGAAGCAGCTGATATACTGCCTGGAATCTTTTAATGATTTCTCAGCATCGGTGAAATTGAAGGTGATTGATGGGGGTTCATGAAATCCGAAATGGATCTTGCAATCTATTTCATATGTGGTCTGCAAGGCGTGTACCGTGTTTGAGGCCATATATCAGCCTGAAAAAAATATGGCTTCACCAACGCTCACAATTCCTTGTACAAAGGTTTGGCTTTATTGATGCTTACCTTAGTACTAAACTGAAGTACAGCGTTCTGTTTGGAACCTTGGAATGATGTCAGGCTAGTTTAGAAGGACAGGCCATATAACACACAAAGTTGTATCTGCCAACCAAAGGAAATGACTAGGACTGGCACAGCTATCTCTGCCTTCTGGCACCTGCTGCCTGAGGCAGATGCCTCAGTCTCCCGGGGAATCACTTGTATATTGCTTCTCTGTTTGTAAAGCATGGTCAAGAAAGCATGGAACTATCCATGAAGGTGTTAGAATGAATAAGACCTTCAAGTCATTTTGGAAATTACTCAAGGTCAAGCAGAACTTCAGTTTCTTTCTGCATTCTATGATCTTGTAGTATTGGCACAATAACAAATAATACCACAAAAGTTAAGCAACTCCATGGTATCTTTTTCCATTCTTGGATTGAGGATTAAATTTAGGATTGTATATTGTGCAGCAAGGCAAATCAAAAATTTAGACTATGGGTTTTTAAAGGGGAAAATAAACTGACTAAAGAACTAAAATCAGAAATATAAAAATTTAAATGCCTACAATCATTGGGCACCACTCAGAGTACAATAAAGGGAAAGTTGGAAATCAATACTTATCAGCTCAGGGATTCAAATTCTTTATCACATTGTTAAAATAATGTAATGTATTTTGTTTTGGAGGGTTGCTTTTATCATCAATAATATATTGCTCACTAACTGTGCAATCTTGAAATCTTTGTCCACACTGATATTATATTTCTGTATCAACTATTTTTTTCCTCTTCTCCTTTTGCTTTTTTGTTTGCTTGGATGAGATACAACTGCAATGGACACCAGTACACTGATAATAATATCTCACTGTATCTTTCAACCCTGGGATGTTGAGGAACTGGAGGCTAAATTATTTTGCATGGGGAGGAACTGTTTTGAGTTTAATTCTACCAAGATTGAGTGGGTGTGAGTGTTTGGGCTGCCTGGATCTGGGGATATTCCATCTCTGGGATGAATGGGGCACTTCTCCATTTAAAAGTGATGGGCAGTTGAGGGGTTTTCCTGGATGCACAGCTCTTGCATAACCTGCAGCTGGTAGAGTAGCTGTGACTAGGAAGGCCTGTATACACCTTTGTCTAGTGTGCCATTTCTGCTTTTTTTTAGATCAGGAGGCCCTTCAAATATTATTCACCCTGTGCTCACCTCATTGACTACTGCAATGCATCCTATTGGGTGTTACCCTTGTAGTCCACTCGGAAACTTCAAATGTCCTAGAATGCAGTGGCATGGGCAGTGATAGGCATGCCTCACAACCCGGAAGCAACTTACACTAGTTGCTTCCGGATATGATTCAAGGTGTTAAGTTGTTATCTATAAAGCATTTATGGCACAGGGGCCAGTTAATTGAGGGATTACCTGTCCCCCATAATTGTCCAATAGATCTAATCTGGCAGGAATTGGCATGCTCTGGATTCTTTTGATTAAACAATACCATCTATCATGACTGGTGAAGGAAACCAGTAGCGTGCCTTCTTCATAGTAGCACCTAACCTATACAATGAGGTTCCCTGCGAGATTCAAACAACCCCCATTTTGCTGATATTTCAAAGTGTCCTGAAGACCTGGCTCTTCATCCAGATCTTGGACAAGAATGACCGAAGCCTCCATTTAGACTTCTTTTGTTCCCATCCAGCTTTGTCATTCTTTTCATTTTTGTCTTTTGCTACGGCTTTGTTTTTAATGTTTTAAACAGTTTGTATATTTCCTAGGGTTAGGAGGTACCTACATTTAATCAGCATCCTCAATATCATTTAGGGGTGGAGATTATTCAGTGATTTAAAGGATCATCACTGTATCAACTTCAAGATTATAAAACAATATACAGAAAATGTAGCACCAAAGCATTTAGCAACCAAAGATGAAATAGCTGCATAGAACAGTGATGGGATGCTGGAGGGGAAGAAATATGTCAGGCTCACTATCCAATCAGAGTTGGGGCTCCTGCTAAATCAGAATGAATGGCTTAAGACAGCTTAGGCCTGAAAAAAGCCGTTTTGAATCAAAGTTGGAAAGCAAGGTGAGAGGGGATACATTTGCAATAGGTTGGGAATGGGAGGGGGGTGACGGCATCCACTTTTGCACTCAGGAAGCAACAGAAGGCCCATGTTGACAATGGGCCTAGCAGAGAATAGTTCCTCTTTAATGTTTCTCTTGAGCAAAACATAATAGCCATCATAAATACAATCGTAACAGTGTCCATAACCCTAAACCTCCCATAATAGTAACAATAACAGAGTCCTTGGAGTTGGAGACCACCTAGTTTGGAGGTCATCTTGCTCACACAGGAGACCTATACTATTTCCAACAAATGGTTGTCCAGTCTCTTTTTAAAAGCCTCCAGTGATGGGACACCCACAATTTCCAAAGGCAATTTGTTCCACTGGTTTATTGTTCAGTGGGAAATGGTGCCAAAAGCTGTTGAGAACTACACGCATACACACACAAGCATGTACTTAAAGATTAGATGAGACAGAATCTCTTTCTTGTTCTCTCTCTTTTTAATAGTGGTTTATGAAGGGGCTAATGTAGCAGCAGGAAATGGATGAGGTCACAAATCATGTTCCCTAAATACATGATCTTAGCTCAGCAGAGATTAAGTCCTTTCTCCTTCACTCCAATATCGTTTCCAGGTCCCCAGCTGATTGGGAAGTTTCCTCTGTAAACTGCCTCTGTTGATTCAGCAGCTCTCAAACTCCAGATGCAAAGGGGTTATGCTTCCAAAGACAGCTGCACTTTGAATTCTTAATATTAGGCACATGCTCTGTCTCACTCTTTCTGAAGACAGCATATTTAAATGCATCCATCACTGCCAGAGCTCACATCAAATCAGGTGTTTATCACAAAGACTGGCTTTCTCTCCTTTCTTTTAATTTGGAAGAATGGTAACAATAGAAACAAGCCCAGCAAAGTCACGGTGTATGTGTAATGAAGGAAAGGGGAAATCATCAGTTCTGCTGAAAGCAAGCTCTTGTGAAAACCGATGAAGGGTTTTGCCTGATTTGTTTCTCTTCTGCTCCTTTTTAATATTTCAAAGGCTATTGCCATTAGGGTCTTGGGTTTTGATAAAAGAAGCTGATGGAAAATCTTGGCTGAAAAATAACTCTGAGGTTTATGTTAATTGCTGGTAGATTTCAGAAACAGATCAATGTGGTTGATAAAGACCATTTTGTTTCGATAGAAGAGTTTCAAAAATGGAACTGGTGTTAAAATTTTCACTCATAAGTCTCCTGTGGTGGCTGCTGGCAAGGCATTCTCTATCAGTTTTAAGTCAATTCTTCTATCATGGTCATTATGTTGATTACGCAGAGGAGCTGTGTTTGTTCATAACTAGAGCTCTAGATTCTGGATTAAATATGCACAACTAAAAAACTGTGAATAGAGTATGGCTTTATTTTTTTTATTTTTATTTTATTATTTATTAATCATATTTCTATGCCGCCCACTCTCTGAGGACTCTGGGTGGCTTACAGCAATCGATTGTATACTAAATAACATATTGCCCCCAACAATCTGGGTCCTCATTTTACCCACCTCGGAAGGATGGAAGGCTGAGTCAACCTTGAACCAGTGAGATTTGATCTGCTGATCTGCTGAACTAGCAGTCAGCTGAAGTAGCTGCCGTACAGCAGTCTAACCACTGCGCCACCTCCGCTCTTTGATTGATCTTTGTGTTTGATTTGAATTTTTTAAACATAAGTCCATCCAGTTTCTGTCTAGGAATTCAAGGTGTTGGTCATCACGTTTAAAGATAATAATAATAATAATAATAATAATAATAATAATAATAATAATTTTATTTCTATACCGCCCTTCTCCCGAAGGACTCAGGGCGGTGTACAGCCTATTAAAAGCACAAGACAACATCAATTAAAATAATTTAAAATTATTAAATAATTTTGGCTCAATTTAAAAAACCCCAAATTTAAAACACCTGATTTAAAATTATTACGTTGATAGCCCAGCCTGGTGGAATAACAGGGTCTTAAGGGCGCAGCGAAATACCTGGAGGTCAGAAATCTTATGCATTTCTGGGGGCAGTTCATTCCACAGGGCTGGGGCTCCCACAGAGAAGGCCCTCCCCCTGGGTGTCGCCAGCCAACATAACTTGGCCGATGGCACCCTGAGGAGACCCTCTCTGTGGGAGTGGACTGGTCGGTGGGAGGCTATTGGTGGCAGAAGTCGGTCTTGAAGGTACCCGGGTCCTATGCCATGGAGCGCTTTAAAGGTGGTGACCAACACCTTGAATCGCACCCAGAAGACCACTGGGAGCCAGTGCAGCTCGCGCAGGAGGATGTATATGGTACAGGGCCATGTTACCCCAGAACTGCTTTTCCCTAAAGACATCTACCAGGTCAGATAGGGTGGGTACACCTCTATTCCTATTCTCCTAAATATTGCCATCTGATGGGAACTAGGAAGTATGCTTTTCCATAGCAGATCCTATCTATGGGCCACTCTTCCCCCGGAAGTTCAGCATGCATTTATCCTCCTAATCTTCCATAAAGCTTTGTAGACCTGGTTCCCCCCCCCTCAAAAAAAATATATTGGGATAAGATTAGGTAACTAATAGTTTGACTTGGTGCCAGGTTTTTAGCAAGTTTAGTTTTATAGTTTTAATATGACTTTTATTTCTGTTTTATGACTTTTATTTCAATCAGAATAGAGCTGGAAGGAACCTTGGAGGTCTTCTAGTTCAAACCTCTGCTCAAGCAGGAGACTCTACACCATTTCAGATAGGTGGTTGTCCAGTCTTTTCTTAAAAACCTCCTGTGATGAAGCACTTACAACTTCTGAAGTCAAGCTGTTCCACAAGTTAATTGTCCTCACTGTTAGGAACTTTCTCCTTAATTCCAGGTTGTTTCTCTCCTTTATTAGTTTCCATCCATTGTTTCTTGTCTTGCCTTCTGGTGCTTTGGAAAATAAGTTGACCTTCTCTTATTTGTGGCAGCCCCTCAAATACTAGAATACTGTTATCATGTCACCCCTTTTTTCCTCTAGACTGTCCCTATCCTATTTCTGCAACTGTTCTTCATATGTTTTTGTCTACAGGCCCTTAATCATCTTATTGCACTTCTTTTCACTCTTTCCAAAGTCTCAACATCTTTTTTGTAATGTGGTGACCAAAACTGGATTCCAAGGTCCCTCTCACAGATACTGTTTTGAGCCAGTTTTGATTTTTCCTGCCTAGGTGTAAAATCTTGCTTTTCTCCACATTAAATTTCATGTTGTTGGATAGGGCCCATTGTTCAAGTCTGTCAAGATCTTTCTGGATCCTGAGCTTGTCTTCTGGGTAGTGGGCTATTCCTGCCAGCTTAGCGTCATCTGCAAACTTGAAGTTCTCCTTCTGTTCCCTCATCTAAGTCATTTATGAAAATACTGAAGAGTACTGGGCGTAAGATGGAACCTTGTTTTATCCCACTGCTTACTTCCCTCCATGTAGATGTAGTACCATTATGGACTACTCATTGATTATGGTTTGTCAGCCAGTTACAAATTCATCTGGTGGTGATGCTGTCTTTCCCACATTTTTTCTAGTTTACCAAGAAGTAGGCTGTGGTCTACTTTATTGAATGTCTTGCTGAAGTCTAAGTATACTATGTTCACAGCATTTTCTGGTCTACTAATTTAGTCACTTTGTCAAAAAATGAAATAAGATTGGTTTCGTACGATCTGTTTCTAACAAACTGTGATGGCTACTAGTTATAACTTTGTTTCTAAATGTTCACAGATATGTTTTATTTTTATTAAATGTACAGCACATGCCACCCATCAACATTGTTTCTTATTTACACAATAGATGATAATTGCTCTTTTCTGAATTAATATCTGCCATACCTTTAATAATGGCTTATTAATTTCTCTCAGTTTAAAATAGTGTGTCAGTTAGAAATATATTTAAATGGTTATTCATATATGACAAACTATGCATGCTAAAAATAAAAATGGATGCATAGTATATTCTGTATGTTTCCAATTTGATGTTTCTGTATTATTGTTTCTAGACTGTACACTAAGTGCTCATGCACACTTCCATACATGCATATTCAACAGAACTGATATGAATATTTCTCTTCTCATATAGTGTAAACCTCAATGCCTTGTCCAGAGCTATGAAAACTTTTGATTCAAAGGGTAAAATTTGATATAGATCACATTGGATATACAGTGTAAATAGCCCCAGTTGATGACAACTTTAAATCAGGAGTTCTCAAATTTTTCAATACTACTGCCATCTAAAATGATAAATGAATTTCTATAACTGCTCAATGAATGTTACTAAATAATAAATACATAACAAATTCCTTAGCTGTGGCTGTTGGTGGGTTATATTTCTAGACTCCCTGTCTGCAAGGAAGAATCCAAACTTTTTAGACCTTAAAAGTAACAGAAAAACCCTAATATTAATCAAATATTTTTTTAAAAAAAACACCACAGTACAATAATAGAATGCCCTAACATTTTTGATAAATGATTTCTGTTCACCCAGGCACATTTGCTGGGGATTTGCACAGGCAAAGTGAAGACAATGACAAACTCTCATCCATTTTGCCACAAGTTTAGCCGTCTCTCAAAACTAATTGGGGCTCCACTCTTCACTATACTTAACAAGCTTTTCAGCAGCTGTCCGATTCTGTGTGCTCCACCTTGTTCTGTTGTTCTGAACCTTCTTGAAGTGTGATGGACTTCAAGAAGGGTTTCTTCATCTGCTTTTTTTCCCCCCTTACTCTCATCTTCCCTTTCTATACAGAATGAATGTTGCTACCATCTCTCAAGAATCATCCTGCCAGATGATAAGGTGGCCAGTACAAATAATATTTTAAGTTATGGAGAGACCTTTAGCCCTTTCTCATGTCTCCAACACCCATACACAAAACAAGTAACTATTAAGCAAAGTTGTCCAGCCAAAAAGACAAGGGGATTTTGATGGCATTCTATCTTTATCTGACCAACCACCCCTACCAAATATTTGTTCCTTCTCACAACAACTGATGGCCTGCAGGGATATAGTCAACCACAGCTCCTAAAATGAGGATTACCATGCAGCTACAGAGGGCAGGGCTGTTCTGGGGGAAAATACAGCTGTTTTAAGATTGGCCAAGCAGTGTAACATTTGTCTGTCTTCTCCAATTTATTGCAAAGCACAGTGCAAAATATGCAAATATAGTACCATATTAATATTCCAAACATTCAGCTAATGATATTATAGAACAGTGATGGCTAACCTTTTCCGGACTGAGTGCCCAAAATGCAAGGCGTGTGTGGCCCCTGTACATGCCCCCACCCCTTGTATGTGCCCATCCATGTGCCCAGTGCATGTGTGCATGCCCCCCAAGTGCCCCCCACATGCATGCATGCATGCCCCCCTGCATGCTCCCTGCCCCCCACACATGCGCAAGCCCCCCCCCCCGCCCCTGCACACAGGCCTTCTTTCTTCCAAAACATGCCAGGATATAATCTGAATAACACCGGCAGCAGTGAAATGCTTGAGGCAAAAACAGGAAGGGTGCCTGAACTTACAGCACTTTGTTTTGATTCAGGTGCTGCTGCTCACCTGGTATGGTAGGAACTCTTTCATGTGCACAGGGAACCTCCTTTCCTTGAGGTTCCCTGTACATATGCACATCCATGGTTTCAGCATAAATCATCCCCAAGGAAAGGAGGATCGGCAGGAAAAACTGCCTTCCCCCCATTTCCTTGGGGATGATTTATGTCGAAACCATGGATGTGTGTGTGTACAAGGCTGGCACAGCTGATGAGCAGGGGGGCAGGAATCTGGTTTAGATGAGTAGAGTGGGGCAGGGAGGTAGAATTGGGTGAGCTACCGTTTCGGCAGGCAGCAGCTCCATGGCAGCCCTGCAGTGGGACAGGCAGATGGACAGACAGACAGGCATGGCCCATTTCACAAAATTGGGAAATGTGTGATTATCAGAGTTTCATTTTACACCTTGCTTTGTGAGTTTGACATGGCTCCATGGAAATCTCTAAATAGATGCTGTAAAAAGTTCTAGTTGTTCAGAAGCTACAGACTGGAGAGCTACCCAGCTCACTTGGGAAGAGTCCATATCATCTTGCAACCATCGCTCAGAATGCCAACACTCCCCAGAAAGAGCTCTTGGGAACAGAAACTATTGGGGTAGTTTAAGATGGGAATGATCACAAAGCTGCCACTTTAACTACAACTCTTAACAATTTAGCAAACATGTTGCTGGCATTAGACCACTGGAGAACTATTAGAGAAGACCTGCGTTGCCCTTTTCAGGCTGGTATTCTGAAGCCTAGGAGCTTCTAATTATCTAACTGGGAAAAATAGTGCCTTATTTGTCTCCTTAAAATGCTTACATAATTGTTAAGATTATGAATGGTTTATTATTTGAAAACAAGGTTACATTTATTAATAGCACCAAACAGTTGAGCAACTGTCTCACCACTCTTGATATTTTTAGCAGCTGATAGTTCGCCTTGGTACTTATTCATTCTTCCTTAGTAGAGAGATTTGATAGCAGGGGGTTCATATTTCATTTTTAAAGGGCTGCCATATTGCCAAATAAATATTGCTGACCTGATTAAAATTTAAATAAAGAATCTGATTGTGAGAGGAGATAAGGCACTTTACTGTTCATTTTGTGGATACGATTTTTATTGGCTACAGCATTTTGAACAAAACCAAAGCCCTTAAATTGTGTATAATTCCGACAAATTATAGTAAAATTAATTTCATAAATTTGTTATGGCTCAAGTCAGTATTTTAATTGTTTAATAGAAGTAAAGCAGCTTGGGATGAAAATAATTGTATTAGCACTAACATTTAAAAATGATTCTGTTTATTTAATATTAAATGAAGGGAACATTTATAAGCAATTTAGCATTTGAATGTATCTGTTTTTAAAAATATTTTAAATGAATGTATATTCCTTAAGGTAAAGGTAAAGGTTTCCCTCACACATATGGGCTAGTTGTCCTGACTCTAGGGGGCAGTGCTCATCTCCGTTTCAAAGCTGAAGAGCCAGCTCTGTCTGAAGACAGACCTCTGTCTGTGGTCATGTGGCTGGCATAACTAAATGCCAAAGGCGCACGGAACACTGTTACCTTCCCATCAAATGTGGTCCCTATTTTTCTACTTGCATTTTCTACTTCGAACTGGTAGGTTAGCAGAAGCTGGGACAAATAATGGGAGCTCACCCCGTTACGCAGCACTAGGGATTTGAACTGCTGAACTGCTGACCTTTCGATCGATAAGCTCAGCATCTTAGCCACTGAGCCACTGCATCCCTACTGTTTTCCTTACTATGGCACTAAATGAGCTGCACATTGAGCATTATATATAAATACACTCATAGATATACAGACTCATTGCTATTTCCTCTTGGAGTGAGCAATGTTAAAGAAAAAGTGAAAAAAAGTGGCCAAAATAAAAATTACAAAACCCCAAAAGCATGAAATAAAGGGAAAGAAAATCTAATTCATTCATTCACTCCTTTAAACAAATGTTCATTCACTACAACCCAGCACATATTCCTCATTGCAATCCAAAACCATGCTTGTACATTAACATTAACATTAACATTGGCATCAAAATCTGATTTCTTGGAGTCAAATGTATGTTAAATGTATACATGCAAATATCAGCTGGATGGGTGAAAAAGAAATAATTATCTTGTATCTCAGTGGAACAATGCTGGTCTCCTGATGCAAATTGATCTTGTTATTTGTCTTGCAGGAAAATTCCTCTTGGAATTTACAGTGCATTGAAATAAGTACAGTGTAGGATGATAATATTGAGAGTTACAACTTCTTTCTAGAGTTAAAAATAAAGGCCAGAGTCAGACATAGCAAAATGGTAGCCAAAGGATTCTGGGATGAATTTTGTAACCAAAACCAACCTAATAGCTCACAATATTCTATGTAAATTCATCTCTAATCCAGTGATTATTTTGCAAATCAACATGCTATTACTTATATGTCTCACCCAGTGACAAATTGAATGCAGTTTACTGACACACCCAGGATATTTGGAAAATAATTCAATTTTAAACAATTTCAAGATGCATTGACTAAATTATCTGATTGTAATTTTAAATTTCTCAAGCACTGGAATATCATTTCCTGAAAATCTTGTTTGATGCCTACATTATTGTCTTTTTGCCATCAGAGATATTTCTGTTTACCCACATTACTGAATGTTATTTTAAAATTGTGGTAATGCTTGTCCAGTGCAGCTGTCTAGTTGTCTGATTTTCATGCCTACTGCTAATAAAGCAAAATAAATAGACTTTTACTTAAAGTCAGCTATTTGTTTTTGGGGCTATTAAGGCTCAAAGGGAAAAGAAACACCAGTATGCATTTGGTTAAAGGTGAAAATGGACAGTTAGGATTGATTTTAAATATCCAAACTCTTCTAACTCATCATATGTGTCAGGGAGTTGATTGATCCCATCCTGGCTCTGGGATAATCACACCCCGGTTTAGAGGTTTGGACCATGGCTTTCCTTGAAAGTATACATTAAGAAAATAAAACCCGAAGAAGTATTTCTAAGAAAACTCATTTTATTGTAAAAGTAAAGATAAAGATAACTCTTGCTACCTAAATTAATGAGCTACCTAATTAGCTACATCTTGGCAGTGTTCCTGCCTCACCTCTTGGCAGGGAGAACAAAGGAAAAAAAAACTAGAGAAGGAATGTGAGGGGAGGCTGCGCAGTTAGCTTAGAGAGATAAGAACTTCTGAGCATCTACGGCAAGGGTAATAGTCCAGAAGATGAGAGCTCAGCTGGTAAATACAAGAACGCAGTGACAATATGGTCTTATGATCACTAACTTATATTGATTTAAGAGTATGGGAAAATAAGTAAGGGGGGAAGGTGTATTCTAATTGTGTTCTAATTGTCTTTAATAACAATAGGGTAAGAGGCAGTGCTACAATTAGTAGTAGGACTAATAAAAGTGGACTCTACAACTTGGTTAAGAGTAATTATTAGTTTAATTTGAGCTTCTGCTCACAAGGCCAAGCTCCTATAATCCTATTAGAAGACTTGGAAGCTTCATGGATGTAGGAGGTAGAGAGAGAAAAAAACACAGTTATATGAGGCTCACTCTACAGAGACTCTTGAGGATGAGTTAAGAAGAACCAAAAACATTGCAAACGCAGAGGATAATTGATATTGATGTACAAATGGATTGTAACAGAATCTCTGCAAATGTAATAATTGCAAATAGGATCTTCAAATCCTAAGCAGCAAGGCATTTGAAACATCATTTTATAGCAAAAAAATGTATAGCATTTACCTTGGCATTCTTTAATATTCTTCCCTCAGCAGTTCCAGATGGAAGGATTTTTTTAAAAAAATCCAACTATTTTGAAAGACATTGCCCTTTTGAAGCAGATATAATCAAGACACTGGCTGGTTTCTTCTGGTATTGCTTTCCGTTATTGCTCTATTACCTTACTTCTGTTCATACTTTTTTCATTTCTTCCTTTTTATTGCTGTAAGCTGCCTAGAATAGCCCCATGGTGAGATTGGCGGCACATAAATTTAATAAATAAATAAAGATTTCATCATATCTGATTATAATCTATGTTGCCAAAATGATTTTTATAGCTAGCTATTTATTTATAGAGTAGAATCGTAGAATTGTAGGAAAAGCTGCAAAATTTGATTGGTTGGCTTGTTTGGTCCACTGTTTAGGGAAGAATGAGGTGTAGTAAAATAAAAGAAATATGCAGCGTTATTAAAGGGCATGTGATCTCATTTTATTTGAATTTTATATTGTTTGCACTCCCTGCTAAATGCATGAATTGTTTTGATATTGATCAGTCACTGTAAAACTGAAATAAAACGGGAAAGAACTTTGGGTGGGGAAAACTTGGAGCTTTCAGATTCGGGTTTTCCCAGAAGTGCCAACATGACATCAATAATAAATTCAAACTTTGAGGAAAATGCCTGCCTTGGAGTTTTGATTTCGTTGTGGGTGTTACTTGGAACTCTGACATTTACATGATAGGAAAATATACAGAACAGTGTAAGGAGGGTTTTCCGCCCCTAAATCTATGTTTAGTTAAATGAGTCTAACAAAAGGACTTTTCTCTTGTACTTCCTTTTCAGGAAGAAGTAGCTTAGTGAACATTTTCTATCCCCATGTATTTTTTAATAATTCCAACATTCACTTTAAATATAAGGAATGTCTGTTAACCTTTATGGATGGGTAGGTTAAGTCCTTGACCTAGAACAGTTCATTTAGTGACCATTCAAAGTTACAACGGCACTGAAAAAAATTACTTATGACCATTTTTCACACTTATGACCGTTGCAGCATCCCTATGGTCACATGATTTACACTCGGATGCTTGACAACTGACTCAGATTTATGACGGCTGAAGCATCCTGGAGTCATGCAATTCCCCTTTTGCACCCTTCTGACAAGCAAAGTCAATGGGGAAACCAGGTTCTCTTAACAAATGTGTTACTAATTTAAGATCTGCGGTGATTCACTTAACAAATGTGGTGAGAAAAAGCGTAAAATGGAGCAAACTCACTTAACAAATTTCTCACTTAACAACATGAATTTGGGGCTCAATTGGGGTCGTAAGTTGAGGACTACCGGTACTTTGGATTCAAGAAATTTATAAGAAGCGTGTCCACAGGATATGGTCAAAAAAGTTGAGGTGGCAGTCATGATGGTGCCATTAAAGCTCTGCCTTCTTTTATGTGCATGAGATTTATATGAAAATGGGTGGGGCTTCATCATACCATCATGGCTACCATTTTGGTTTGTTTGTTTGTTTTACCCCACAAACATCTCAGACTAGAAGTATTTCTTTTTTTCTATTAGTGAGGCATTCTGCATTTTAGCTACTTTGCATTCTTTCAACCCTCTGCCTATATTCAAGATCAGATCCTCTGCTAAGGGCTTCTGCAGAATTCAAAGCTCCAACACAGGCCTTCTGTGAGAATAGTTAAAATAATTATGCTTTTCTCTTCCACCCTGTTCATTCAAGCTCAAACAGACTCTGCATTTTTGGCATCTTTGAAATCAAAGTTCGCTTCCCCAAACAGTAGAGTTCTTACATCATTAAGCTGTATGTGAAATAGATGGTGATTAAATCTGCTATGTAACATCTTATATTTGGAAAATGTATCTGTACACTTAAGTAATAACAAGAATATAGCTTTATTGCCTCAGTTGAAAGTAATGAAATAGTTGCTAGTTAAGGAACCAATCAGCTTATCTGCAAATTCTGCCAGGAATCCATCAATGACTATAAATTAGTGTAAACTTAGCTTTACCCAAAGATTTTTTTTAACAACAACCAAAAAGATTCTACACAGGTCCTAGAGGAAGCAAATTTAAGTATTCCTTTGCCAGCAGTCCTTTAGCAAACAACTATTAACAAGAACAAAAGCTCATATTTGTGCCTTGTTTCCTTCGCTTTCCAAAATTAAATCCATAGTAGGCACAGAGAGGTTTATCTTTTTTTTTTATAGTACATATAGTAACTGGGTCCTTATGGTTTTTAAGAAGTCGATATTCCTTATATGCCATCATGCTCTTTGAAGAGTAAAATAATTTTTCCGTGCACATCCCAGTATAAGACAACATTCTTGGAAAATGACAGAAAATTTTAAAAAATGTGGGATCACTCTATTTGTTCCACCCTAAGGTCTGAAAATGTTTTCAATGAATTTTTAATTTAAAAATTGGTTTTAAAAATCAAACTGGAAATCAGTCTTCAAGACATGTCAATTTCAGTCGGTTAAATAGAATGGATTTAGATGAATCCGCATATCCTGATGAACTCCAAAATGTTCTTCCTCCTGCTTTCCCCTCCCCTCCCTCTTTTTTGGGGGATTTGTAAATACAGGTAGTCCTTGACTTACAACAGTTCACTCAGTGACCATTCAAAATTACAACGGCACTGAAAAAAATGACTTATGATCATTTTTCACCCTTATAACTATTGCAGCATCCCCATGGTCATGTAATTTACATTTGGATGCTTGATAACTGACTCACATTTATGATGGTTGCAGTGTCCTGGAATCATGTGATCCTTTTTTATGACCTTCTGAAAAGGAAAGCCAATGGGGAAGCCCGATTCACTTAACAACCATGATATTAATTAAAACAACTGCATTGATTCACTTAATGCCCTGGTTATGTCTCAGTTGGACTACTGTAATGCCCTCTACATGGGGCTGCCCTTGGGATGCACCCAGAGACTACAGTTAGTCCAGAATGTGGCTGCGCGAGTTGTTATGGGGGCTTCTCGGTACTCCTGTGTGACACATATCCTGCGTGAGCTGCACTGGGTACCGGTGGCTTTTTGGGTTCGTTTCAAGGTGCTGGTGCTTACCTATAAAGCCCTACATGGCTTAGGCCCGGGGTACCTGCAGGATCATCTCCTGCCATCCTCCCATTGTCCGATGCGCTCACACAGAGCGGGCCTCCTCAGGGTGCCATCAGCCAGACAAAGTCGGCTGGCGGTCCCCAGGGGAAGGATGTTCTCTGTGGGAGTACCGACTCTCTGGAATGGGCTGCCCACTGGCCTCAGGATAGCCCCAGACTTCCTCTCCTTCCACCGCAAATTGAAGACGTGGCTTTTTTACCAAATGGGCTGAATCCGCAGGGGTGATTTTAAATAATTTTAATTCATTTTCATTTTAATTAATTTTAAACTGAGTTTAATGTTTATGTAATTTTTTGTGTTCTTTGTGTAAGCCACCTGAGTCCTTCGTGGGAAGGGCGGCATATAAATTACATAAATTAATTAATTAAATAAATAAATAAATAAATAATAAATGTGACGAGACAAGTCGTAAAATGGAGCAAACTCACAACACATTTCTCACTTAGCAACATAAATTTTGGGCTCAATTGTGGTCGTAAGTTGATGACTACCTGTATCTATCCAGCTAAAGAGTCAAGGGAAACTGAAAAATATTAAAGATTCAATTAGGAGTAGCTCAGTCTTCTCACATTAGTGAAGTTCATAGGAAACAGCTATGTGGCCCAATTTTTTAAATGCAGAGACAAAGAAAAAAAAAAAGTCAACCTGTTCACATCAACCATGGGGATAGTCAGGTCTATGAACTTCAGATGCCTTGAGAAATAAAAAAAGTAACCATCCTCTGCAATTGTGTCCATAGTTTTTGCAACCACCTTTTTCACCTCATGCTAACGACACAATAAACTAGCTCAGCCACCTTTGACAGGCTGCTGTCTATCAGCCAAGTGGAAAATGTGGTTTTATTTTTGGTTGTTGTTATGAAAAAGCAGAAATTTGAAATCTTCTTGGCGGTTGAAAGTGGCTGGACAAGCCAGGGACTAAAATCAGCTCAAGCAGAAATCCATTCAAAGATTTAATTTTTGTCTGTCTTGTTATTGATTGTACACACAGGGTAAGGACAGTGGCAGCTGTCAGAACCTGAGCAGAATTATTAATTGGGAAAGTAGAGGATGGAAGCGAATGCAGGGCAGATATGAAGGACCTGAGCTGATACAACTTTGTCAGGCCTAAACTAGTCCTTGAATTTTATGCAACTGATTATTAACAATTTAACGTCAACCTTTAGACAGTGCTGGAGCTCCCAATGTAATTATGCATTGCAAAGTTAGACATATTTTTTTCACTTTTCTCTGCCTTACCCTTTTCCCCCCTTTCTTTCCAATTAAAGTAAGACATTTATGAAAACTGACTTATAATGGAAAATATAGGTACACATTCTAGCCAGATTTTAAAAGCTATAAAAGACAGTTAATTTTAAGTGGAAACTGTGGGCCAAATCTTTACTGAAAAGACTTTAGAGGTTGGGAAGGGCCATATTTACAAGATGAAGACTGAAAATCTTTTTCTTTGGATCTTCAGGGCTGCCACACTTAGTGCTGTGGGAAATTGGGAGGGCGGATTGCATGGAGTTGTATAGATATCTAGTCATAATAACATTCCTTTCTCTGAGAGTCAAGGACATTCAGGCTGCACCTGGAGTGGCATGACTGGAAGGCATCTCTGTGTGGGATGGTGCATTGATTGGACCATGTGATGGACATGTGGGTGCAGGGGAAGGGACTTGGACTTTCTTTTGGGTGGGGAAAACCTGGAAGCTTTCAGATTCGGGTTTTCCCAGATGTGCCAATATGACATCTCTAATAAAATGGAACTTTGAGGAACTTCTAGCCTTGGAGTTTTCTTTAGTTGGGGGTGTTACTTGGAACTCTGACAGAAATTCTCCTGGTTCTTTTTAATTATCAGAATCAGAGAGCTTTGCAAAGGCCACAAAAAGACACATTGGGTTCTATGGAGTAAGGGCCCCAGGTTAACCATCTCATGTATCATAAGAAAAAGAGTTCACATTTTCACTTTCTTCCAAAATTTTGCAGCTTAATATTATTTAACCTAATGTTTCTCCATTCACAATAAGGGGTAAAACCTATTTGGAATTGGGATCACATTGAAAAGACTATTCAAAGTGGATATATGGCTCACTAGTTATATGGCTCACTAGTTCTCTATATGGAAGACCCCTGGTTCGACTCCTGACAACACCAGGCTGACCCTAAAGAGCATTCTGGTGACTGGTTAAGCAAACTGGTCTCCTTGTATACAAGAAAACTTCTATGTTCCCTATCAGATAACTAGAAGGTGTATATAAACTATATCCTAGAAATGATAGTATGCATTTGTAAAGAGGTAAAGTTCTACCCCTTTAAAGCTTTAAAGATGTGTCTGCATATTTCTAAAAAAAAGTTATGATCAAACAAAATGCAAAGGACAAAATACAAGAATATTTAGAAAGCCAATAATGTGCAAGAGAAGCTAACAATAGTGTTATACTTGATACTCAGAAGAAAGTGAACAAGCAAAATAGCACTTCAGGAGACATAGAAACTCTGGTATAATTTGGTTTTATTACTTTAAGAAAATGATCTGTTATCATTTATTTGGGATAAAATGAGATGAGAGTGGGTTTGATGTAGTGATTAAAGCACCAGGCTAGTTACTAGGAGATTGTGAATTCAAGTCCTGCTTTAGGCATGAAAGTCATCTGGGTAAATTTGGGCCAGTTACTTTCTCTCAGCCCAACCTACCTCAAAGGGCTATTTCTGTTGTGAGGAAAATAGGAGGAGGAAGGAGTATTAGCATGTTTTCTGCTTTGAGGTTTTTTAAAAATAATAAAGTCTCTCTCCTTCCCTTCCTCCCTCCCCATGTGTGATATTGTCTTCCTCAATCTTAGGGCCTCTACCAGAAACCTAAGAGTTTGAGGGTTGTGCACAGTATCTTTAGCTGTTCCTATCATTTGCTCTTCTGGAGAGAGCAAATTGTTCATAGGATCTGTTGGAGCCACCCTCTCAGTTTAGGAGTCACAGACTCAAATACTCCTATCTCCACTGGCACCATTTTGATCTTGAATTTCCACATATCTCTTATCTCTTGACATGGATGAGAGAGACAAGGAGGGAAGAGGGAGAGAGAGAGAGAGATTTCCAAACCTGTACTTCTAGAGCTATTATGATGTCTTCCAGTAGGCATATATAATCTATAATTTATCATAATACAGTTCAGCAAAATCCGTTTCAAAACTCACAGACTAAGTAAGACCTAAAAGCAGCAAAGCAAACTAATCAAACTGATATACAGCCAAATAAGTAAATTTGACCTGATGCTAAAACAAGAGCAATTACTGCTGTTCAAGATTTTATTTTTATTTTCACAGTCTCTGCAGTGGGTGCTTGTAGAGACAAAAAATTGAAACAATGATTGACAAAAATGGACTTTTCACTGTACAAGCAGTGAAAAAGATGGAAATACATGGATTCTAACATTCAAGGAACATTTATTTAATGTTAATGTTGTTAATAGGAAACACCTCTTGTAGAGCATTTGCTGTATTTTTACTCAGAGGAAAGTCTTACTTTCATTTTTGAGCATAAAAGTTCTGCTTTACTTTGCAGGCAGGCAGGCAGGCAGGTTCTTGTAAAATTAAGGACTAGGTAGGAGGATATTCCTTCCTAAACTGATGTCCTTTGGATTTATTGATAATCCATGGCTGGGAATTGGGGTGGTGTAGTCGCAATTTAACTGTAAGGCCTAAGGTATAGAAAGGTATATTGCAAACTCTGAACAAAAGGTCAGAGGGAAGGTAACTTCTTCTCACACGTGACAGCACTGTAAACTGCTTTGGAATCTGGAGAAGATCATAAGAAATCTGTCACCCTCAGTCTGTGGGCCTCTTTGAAGTTTTACAGTCGGTGCATCAGATCAGTAGATGCTTTGTGTAGCTCTAAATTGGGATGGCTTGGTGCTCGGTCACTGCTTTAGAACTTCTCACACTTGTTGCTAAGTAATCAATTATCAGAGGGAGGAATGTGGTGGCTGTAGCAAAGCAGAAGGCAGTGCGGTGCTTTCCAGACAATGTCTGAGTCACAGGGACAGTAGTTGCTGTGCTAGCAGTTAGCTTCCCAGCATTTTTTTTTTAATTGCAGGCATGGTTGCTAATTTAAACATTTTCAAAACCAAATTGCTCAGAGTTTCTGTGAGTTCCTCAGATTCATTTTTTTGTTTTTGTTTTGCAGGATTTCAATCACGCCTCTGTCACTGCAAGAGCTTTGGTTTATATATCTACCGACCCGAATTTGCATTCTTTTCTCTGTTCGCTTTTATTTCAACCCTGCTGTTTGAGAGTGCTCTGTTTACCCCATCAAGTACAGCTTGGCAAATATAATCTGGTTGTGTTTGCAGAAGTAGCTTTCTAAAGCAAGACAGTATCACAATATTAAACTACCCCATTTTAAGTGAGAGGGTGGAAAAAAAGCTTTCAAGATTATATTCTGTTTTCCTGAAAAGAAAACCCACCTGCAGGAAATTAACAGGTCAGGAAAAGCACTAAGCTAGAATCCTTTTCAAATTTATTCTGAACAATATCAGTTCATATAGCAACAAATAATGAACTAGCAGAGGCTCTCCAGAATAAAACATTACAACGTAACACCAGAAAAGTTCAACATTCCCTTGTCTATCTTTATTGCTATAGTATTAAAGTGCCCACAGTGACTCAGATAGATAATGACAGAGTTGAGAATTTGCAGGTACTCCTCTTTTAGTGACTGCCTTGGACAGTGATCATTTACAGTCTTAATACTAATGAAAAAGTAACTGTGTGACCAAGACCTACATTTATGATCTTTGCAGAACTTCTCTGTCACACATTAATCATTATGATCAGTTAGTGTGCATTGTTCTCTTTCTTACCCATTTTTTTCCTCCTCCCGCCCTTCACACAGCAGAAAGAATGCCTACCTTACCAAAAAACCTAGCTGTTTTTCTCCCAAGTTAAGTTTTTCTCTTAATTTTCTCCCCAGTTAAGTGATGTTAACTGCAAATCAAAGTTCAGTTCTCTGACTTTAATTAGTTATTTAGAACCTCTAGCCCCTTGAGGTGCTGCCTGAAATTGACAATATTCTACTTATCCAGAATATTGAAGGTCTATTTTTTGTCAGAGCCACAAGTGCTGGTGCTAGCACATTCTTCTTTATATATATTCCTAACTGTATACCTTATACAGTTGCTTATACAACCAACTAGGTTTCTAGAACAAAGACTACCTATCTCCTGATTTTTGCATAACAACAGCCTTAAAGTGAAGAAATATCACCTAGATGGCAGCAAAGAAAACAGAAAGCTTTGTGGCATAATGGTTAAAGTGTTGGGTTACAACCCAGGAGACCTACGTTCAAGTTTACCCTAATGAAGCTCACTAGGTAAATTTAGATTGTATAGTCTTTCTCTCAGCCCACCCTAACTCACAGGTTTGATTATGTGGGGGAAAATGTATGCTGGTTTGATATCCTGGAAGGAATGTGGGCATTGAATGAATAAGCAATTTTCTGTTACTAGTAGATGATTATTATTATTTTTTTGTAGTCTATAACCCACTGCACCCTTCCACATATCTGCCCAAAATTTGCAATCCCTGTTTGGTGCTGTAGAAAGTTAGCACCCACCCTTCTCCTAGAAAAATGAAATATTCTAGGAAACATTTAAAAGGCAGAATATTATATTTTCCCTAAAGGAGGAACATGCTTCTAAAGACATAAACTCAAAGCCTCAGCTCCCTGCTCCCCAGCAGATATTTTGGTGCTAACCTATCTACAAGACAAAAGGCTGGGCCAGCTTATCTACAAAACAAAAGATCTTCACCCTCAGGACATAATAGGATTAGCCCTCTACCCATCTCACTACATGGCACCTGGGAAGATTGCATCACCCAGCAAGGTTCAGTCAAGCCTGGGACTCAAGACAGCCTACAAAGTTACTACTGCATGACCCCATGGGAGTCTGACAACCAATCAGAATACATTCCTGGAACAGGAAGCAAGTTCAAAATGCAAAAGAGGATATAAATCTCTCTCTTTCACCCATGTGCTCAATTGCCTAGGACCTCAAACCATGTGGTCCTGTCCACCATTAAACCATCTTTCCAAACTGTTTCCAGACACTGTTTCCAGGGTCTTTCTCCCCACTTGGAACTGAATCCAGATGGACATTTCTTCCATTAGTGCAAATGTGATTCCACTCTGTTACAAAATAAAAAGATTCTGGTACTTCAGAAACACCAAAAAGGATATTATGGATTGCATTAATATTTTGCTGATTTTAGAAAAAGTCATGGGAGAATGGGCTGCTATATTTTCTAAATATTGCTTCAATATGTCAACAAACAGGAGAATCAAATACATAAGATAAAACAAAATGGATTATGTTTAGTCCACCATATCTGGGTTACGCAAATCTGAATCCCCAGTACAGGTCATTAACCCATCCCCCAAACCAATTTTTGTGTTTGTCTAGATCAGTGGTAGTCAACCTGGTCCCTACCGCCCACTAGTGGGTGTTCCAGCTTTCATGGTGGGCAGTAGGGGTTTTGTCCCTACTTTATAAATTACCATTGCTGTGGAACCGGTGGGCGGTTAGAAAATTTTACTACTAACAGAGATACAAAAGTGAGCAGTAGGTATAAAAAGGTTGACTACCCCTGGTCTAGATCATTTCAGCCCAGGCTCAGCAAGCACTAACTGCACTATTTTCCAAGCCAAAGAACTCATCCCAATCAAGTTATATGTAGTCCTTGTATCTCCCAATACTATTTGATCATGATATTCATAGGGAGTTCACTTTTTTTTAGCTAAAACTATTCCACAGCATTGTTATGAGGTTCAAGTGCAGAGGGTGAAGGGCAGTTTACAAATGGGTTAAATAAATACATCATTTTCTGTCACATAGTCCAAAAGCAAAGGCAAAAAGAGTTATGTGATCTATTTTTTTTCTGGTCAATTGATGATCCTTCTTTGAGCTCTGGGAGCTTTCCAACATAAAAAGTAAAGGTTTTTTCAGCCCTGCCATCTTTGTAGTGCTGATCCCAAATGTTTTGTGGTCCAATGCAGAACTCAGATGCTTCTCTTCCCCATCAATGCCTTAGCCAAGATTTTTGAAAATCTCATCACACCAATTCCAGGGCATTGACCTGGCTCTGTCACTGATCTACAAAGCATCCATCTCTGGGTTGTGACAAAGTCCCATGATGAAGCACTGCACTCAAAGATCTTTGGATTGAGGTTATGAACTGCTGTAGTCCTCTAACTGTCCTTTTAGAGAAACACTGTCTAGCTTTATGCTGTAATGCCATAATAAAGATTGTCATATCCACCTCTGCACTGAAAGTAAGATTCATCAGTGTTACTTGTTACAGCTTATAGCCTCTTTTCTGTCCTATTCTTCTTGAAGATTTATGCTATTTGCAGAACTAAAAATTAAAATGTTGTGATAAATTTACATAAGTTATTTTAATAACAATTTACTTAACAAATGAGCAGCACAAAATTCTCTCCCCCCCCCCTCTTCTCTCCAGGGATTTGTTCCAATGATTCATTATTAGGCTATTGTGATGTTATTGCGTATTTCAAGTCTTACGGCATGTGGAATTACAATCCAAAGGATTGTACCATCTGATGGCATGACAGAGTAATTGGACAGCGGGTAATTACAGAAAAGTTCATGAATAATTTTAAATCAGAATGAGCGATTGTGCAAACAGCTGAGGTTGCATTGGTCCCCTCACTGGGTTTTAGCAGGTACTTTGAGCAGGAATGGGCACAGAAAACTTTTGTTTTCTGTTGAGAGCCACAATCCAAATGTGTGTTGAACTGAAGCAAGCAAGAGTTAAATGTGACTAGGTCCACAATACCTATTCTCATTCTGACATCTCATTGCCCTTGATATTGAACCAGTGGGGGTTATTCCAAGAAAAACGGTGGCTGCAAGGGAGAAGTATATGAATGATTTCTGTAATACCTCATTTGCCCTCTCCAAGAAGTATTTTGGAGATGAAGAATGGAGACTTTTGGCACTGGTAGTAACTGTTGTGCTTTTACTGTCACTATTAAAAACAATCATTTGCTTCCCTCCCCCCCCCCCCCCCCCCCATATATGTTTTAAGTGCTTCATGAGTTATTGGGTTTAGGTCTTAATCAAATCTCCTGGATGTTTAATAGGAATGTTCCTAAGCATGTCCTGTGCTACACTGGAGTATAAAGAGAGAGGTTCTGGGTAATGAGTATGAGGATAGGTTTCTTGAGCAACTATGACAAGGGAGTGAGGAGTCGAGGCATCCATCAAAAGCTGATGCCATGTCAATCCAGTGGGAGAACAATTAATGGATTTTTGTCCCAGAATGTATCTTTCAGAACTGTTGTGCAAATTTCAGTACTTCCAGCTGGTTCCTTAACTCCAAACTACTCTAGTATTTTCTGTAAATGGTTTGGGCACTTCAGACTATCTAGTCTGCTGACAATGCACCAAGCTGGGTATTCAGCATTTCTGTACCTAGTTTGTCCATAACCCGTTTGTCTGAACCAATTACTTTTTGCTTGATCCCTGAACAAAGTGGGTAAGTTTTTGGAACTGTTCCTCCCTTCCTGGTTTAGTTTATAAAAAGTTCTAAAGATACCTTGTGTCAATAATCAATGAGATCATTCATACTTCACTTGTGCAAATTGAATCCTCTACAAGGGGAGACAATGATAAAGTCCTAGTTTGAAAAGCCATCATAGGATGTCATTGTTTTTAACTACTGATCTTGAGTTTCCCCAGCTTTTCCAATTTATACCTAGATTTGACATAGAGATGCTAGAGTTACCTGGGTATATAAGATATTCCAAGAAAAAACAAAATCCCAAGAATCTCAGTTGCATTTAATATTATTGATCAAGTTTTGTGCTGGAGCACTTAGAGAAGCTGAGAGTTTGAGGCACCCCTTTGCAGTGGTTCACTTCCTTTTCTCTAGGAATAATTGGAAAGTCGTAATTGGGAAACCTCTGCTCAGCCTCTTTTTTTCAGGGTCCTACAGGAAGATCCTTGTCTCAGTGGTGAAATCCAATTTTTTTTACTACCGGTTCTGTGGGCGTGGTTTGTGAGTGTGGCTTGGTGGGCATGGGTTGGTGGGTATGGCAGGGGAAAGATACTGCAAAATCTCCATTCCCTCCCCACTCCTGGGAGAAAGATATTGCAAGGTCTCCATTCCCACCCCACTCTGGGGCCAGCCAGAGGTGGTATTTGCTGGTTCTTCAAACTACTTAAAATTTCTGCTACCGATTCGCAGAACTGCTCAAAATTTCTGCTACTGGTTCTCCAGAACCTGTCAGAAACTGCTGGATTACCTTGTCTCCTATGCTATTTAACTTCTGTATTAATTTGCCAGAAAGATTGCTCAGATTTGGAGCTGATTGTCATTAAGCAAGCTGATGATATTCAGCTACATTTGTCCTTTCTGTGACTCAGGTTGGATATCTCCAGAGCCCCTATATGTCTCCAGGCTGTATAAATTTGAATGTGAGAGAGTAAGAAGAAACTGTATTAAGAGAAAACAGTGACACATTTCAAAGGCTGAACTGCAGGATATGGAAAGCATACTTGTTCTAGATGGGTTTCCACTTCCTCTTAAGAATAGGTTTGATGTCTTTGGTCTTAAGCTAGCAAAGATGATGGTCATTCATACAGCATTATTTAATTTTATTTAACTATTAAACTTAAATGATGTCTATTTTGTCTAGATGTGACTCTATGTGGCTTACAACCAATAAAACTCTATGTGGCTTACAAAACAATAAAACAAATATGACATATTTTTTCTGCTGCCACACACATATTCAGATATATCTTTTTGTCACTGTTTAAATGGTGCATCAGTTGTCAAACTAGGTATTGTCTGAAACAAAAACATCATTCTAGACAAGACATTCATTTTTATCACAGAAATTCTCTCCAGCAATGACATTTGTATTTTCTCCCATCTTATCACATATTTTTAAACTACATTCCATGTCTTAACATAGTTATTTTGAATACAATTCAATATTTATCATCATGATGCCCAGATACTTTAACTCCTTCTCAAATTTAAAACCCATTTTACATATCAGTTCTGCTTGATCTTCTATTTTCACATTTTTGTTAACATCTTCATCTTTTGTTTTGTTTATTAATCTAAAAATCTGCAAATACACCAGATTCTTTTAATTTGTCCATTAATATTTCAGTTCCCTGTAAATGATGTTCCAGATCCAACCGAAAGTCATCTGCAAAATTCCTCAACTTATAGCCTTCTTTTTAAATCATTATTCCCATAATCATCTCATCTTGGAGTATCCGCATCACAAACGACACTATTCAATAACATTTGGTGTGGTACCAATTATAGAGAAGATGAGCAAAGGCTGGCTCCACTGGTATGGACATGTCCTAAGAGCAGCACCTTCTACCATTGCCAAGACTGCCTACCAACTAGAAGTCAATGGCTGGTGACCTCGTGGGCGTCCAAAACAGAGATGGCAAAACACCATCAACAAAGATATGCCTGCGCCCTGGAAACACAGTTGACCGTGCAAAGTGGCATTCAATGATCCAAAAATCGGACCCTGCAGTAGTGGGAATATGCTAGGAAAAAGAAGATCTCATCTTGGAGTATATCTCTATTCAGTATTTCAAGAACCAAAATACACAAGAGAAGAGGCAGTAGAAATCCCTGTATTGTTTCTTTTTGTATCTAGCAGGGTTTTGCTATATATCCATTAATGATTATTTGTACTTTCTGTGAAGTGTAGATTACCTTTAATAATTTTATCATTCTCTTTTCTTTTCATAATTTATATACTAGCCACTCACTCACTCACTCACTTACTTTGTTTGTTTGTTTGTTTGTTATACATAATTCCTTTTTATTTCTATTTCTGTGGTGGGATGTAGTCTGGAATCTCAGGAGGGAAGGGCTGCATTCCAGAGGGCAAAAAGGCAGTGAACCTTAAATAGTTTGGTTAGGAAAGAGTTAAGAAGATTCCTAGCAATTCTTAGAGTGTATCTATAGTGATGCATATTGCTGTTTTTAGTTTGGCAAGATTTTTGTCTATAGATGAGGAAGAATAAAGGAAACTGTTCAGAAATAATTCCACGTGTTTTATCATAGTTATTGGGGCTCTTATGTTAACCTAGATAATTCTCATTGTAAAAGCTTAATTCATTAAGAAATACATAACTACTCTGAAAATGTCTTTAATTCTTTTTCTTTTCTCTTTGTTTCATCCAAAATTATGTTTTCTCTTGACTTTTCTTTTTAAGTTCACTATTATGTTGTACCCAATAACCTCTAATGAAGGCTATATGGGCACTTGTTTCTATATGTTTTGAATGCAAATGACCAATCTCATGATCTCTCCTTTTTCCAGAGAGACTTTGTCAATCCAAATTCACCGTCAGGCCACTCACTTCCGTGGCAATGCTGTCTCTACTCCTTCAGGGATGTTTAGTTTGTCATTAAACTGGAGAGCTCCTAGATTTAAGGATTTCTTGATTTGGTTTTGGCAATTCATTTTCCAAGATAGAACCAGAGGTGGGTTTCAGCAGGTTCTGACCAGTTCTGGAGAACCGGTAGTGGAAATTTTGAGTAGTTCAGAGAACCAGTAAATACACCTCTGACTGACCCCGCCCCCATCTATTCTCTGCCTCCTGAGTCCCAGCTGATCAGAAGGAAATGGGGATTTTGCAGTAACCTTCCCCTGGAGTGGGGTGGGAATGGAGATTTTACAGTACCCTTCCCCTGCCACGCCCAACAAGCCACGCCCACAGAACTGGTAGTAAAAAAAAATTGAATCCCACCACTGGATAGGACCTCTTTTCTTCATCCTTAAAACTTTTCAGTCTTAATAGCATAGTTGAACACACCCAACTGATATTAGCAATATAAACTGAAGAGATGAAGTGACCTTCTTCTGCAAAACTATATAATGGAGAAGTCTCTATTAGCACCAGGTAATTGTGTCCCAATGGCAAAAACAAGATGAACCCTCCATGTTTACATCTGATATTATTTCTTCTCATGCAGATTTCAGTATTCCCTGACTGCTGCTCTTCAGCTTCTGCATAACTGATAAATATTTAACAAACTTCATGAGGATTTTAAAAAAAAATTCAGCTCCCTCTGACAATAGCCACAATTATACAGCTAATTCCCTCTGCAGCTCTCTGCATTTTTCATATTTCATTTGTTAGCCTAACAACCGGTGTATGATGAACTATAGCCTACATTTTCTTTTAAAATCTCCAAAAAGAATTGGCAAGGCCTCCTTTGATCAGGGATTCACTTTTACAATGATGAAAACACCACTTTCCCCTATTAGGCTTGGTAGTTATACACTTCATTTGAACCTCCTGATTTCTATCAAAAGATAAATGGCAACTGTCTCCAAATTAATGGGATTCAGATATCAAATGGTTGCATCCCCATCTTCCATGCTTGGAAATAATTAAACAGGGACATGATGTTCTAAAATGGCAGTTTCTACTTTTTATGTTCTAATTGCTTTTGTTCTTCTAGTTATAGAAAGATGTAGGAAAGGGTTGAATGTCTCAACCAGTAACATCTCATGCCAAAAAGACTCCTATCACCTTGGATCAGTTCACTTTTCTTCTTCTTTTTGGGGGCAAATTAATAAAGAACATTATTAAAAAGGACATGACTGCTTTTTAGGTTTTCTCAGACTCAAACTAGAGCCAATACACGTACTGTATTTTTCAGAGTATAAGATGCACCTTTTCCCCTCCAAAAAGAGGGTGAAAATCTGGGTGCGTCTTATACTCTGAATGTAGCCCCACCCAGCTTCTCAAACGGAGGTTTCAGAGGCTGAAAAAAGCATCAGAAAAGAAGCTTCAGAAAAGAAGCCCCCAAACAGAGTTTCAGAGGCTTTTTTTCTGAAGCTCTGTTTCGAAGGCTTTCAGAGGCAGGAAAAAGTTTTTTTTAAAACAGAGTTTAGAAGTTTCAGAGGCAGGAAAAAAAGCAAAAAAAAAAGGAAACTGTTGCTAAAATTCACCTCTGGGAACAGCTGATTGGGGGTATTCCGGGAGGCCGATCCACCTGCCAATCAGTTTTTTTCTTATTTACCTCCCCAAAAACTAAGTTGTGTCTTATACTCCGGTGCGTTTTATACTCTGAAATATACGGTAATCCTTGACTTACAACCACAATTGAGCCAAGATTTTCTGTTGTTATGTGAGACATTTGCTAAGTGTGTTTTGCTCCATTTTATGACCTTCCTTGCCACAGTTGTTAAGTAAATCACTGCAGTTTGATAAGTTAGTAACCTGGTTGTTAAGTGACTCTTGCTTCCCCGTGGACTTTTTGCTTGTCAGAAGGTTGCAAAAGATGAGCACATGACTTTGGGACAAGCAAAAATCATAAGTATGAACCACTTGCCAAGCATCTAAATTTTGATCACATGACCATGGGGATGTTTCAAAAGTCGTAATTGTGAAAAACGGTCATAAGTCACTTTTTTCAGTGCCGTTGTAGCTTTGAATGGTCACTAAATGAACTTTTGTAAATTGAGTACTACCTATATTCTCTGCAGGATTGAACTGTGGCAAATATGGAGTATTGCTAAGAGTGGAGAATATTTACTGAATTACACATCCCAGCATCCTTCACTGATGTCAAAAACTAGAAGGTTATTAACTACTTTTTCTAGCCCAATATAATTGGATAGCTTGAGGAGCATTAAACTTTCTGTTCACTTTCTTTAAAAACTCTGGCTATTTTTTTTTTTAGTTGTATACAGATTTTCTTCACCTTGTGACTTTCTTCCAATAGTAATAACTTTATTTTGAAAAGCTTTAAGCACTTAATCCATTTGAACCTATTTCCCCCTGTTGTAGGAGGAAATAAAAATACTATATTGTTTTCTACCTCCTCTACATTATTTATCAAAGTGGCAGAGAAATTGAATGTAGCCATTTTATTTTTCTAAGAAAGTCAGAAATGCTTTTGATTGTGCTTTGAGAAAGGATTTCTAATTTGTGTTAGTTAATCTCTTGGGCGTGTGTGTGTGTGTGTGTGTGTTTGTGTGCTAATGCACACCTACGCATGGTACATAACTTCTAGGACTGTACTTTAGAGCTTTTTAGCACTCTCTTTGTTGTTTTTAGGAGAGTTTATAGACTGCAGTCCTAAGCATTTTTAGTATCCTACCATGTTTCCCCGAAAATAAGACCCAACTGGAAAATAAGCCCTAGCATGATTTTTTCAGGATGCTTGTAATATGAGCCCTACCCCAAAAATAACCCCGAGTTAAGATAGTCAACCAGATGGATACATTTAGTACGGTATTTCCCTGAAAATAAGACCTTCAGGGAAAAGTCTTCAGTGAAAATAAGACTTTCAGGAGAAAATGCATCTTTGGGAGTAGAAATTAATATAAGATCTGATCATACTTTTGGGGAAACATGGTAGGTATTCTAATAACATCTATGTAATAATATCCAGAGACAGCACACTCTGTTTGCTGTCAACAAGTGGTCATTCAGGTTTTTGCAAATAGCCATATTGGCTACAAAGGAAATGTATTACTGGAGGACAATAGGATATGGAGGCAGGGCTTCAAAGGGACCAACTTAAACTGCTTTATCCTTTTAATCAACCAAATATTATCTTACTTTTGGAAGCTTCAGGACTGATTCCAAGGATAGATATAATTGGGCAGCCGCCAAGGCCCAATAGCTGCTGAGGGAGCCCTATGTCACTCATCCCTGACTATCCTTGCCTTTCAAAAGGCACTAAAGCACTGTTATTCAAACTTGGCAACTTTAAGATGTGTGGACTTCAACTCCCAGCCAGCTGGCTGGGGAATTCTAAGAGTTGAAGTCCACACATCTTAAAAGTTGCCAAATTTGAAAAACACTGCTTTAAAGAATGGTTGTGTCAATGAGCCTCGGCATCTGGTTATGGTTTAGAGACTGGTAGATAATGACTCGCATTTGTATGTTTGTATGTTTTAGTTTTTAATGTTGGTTTTAATTTTTTTAATTTGTTTTTGAGGGTTATTGTGCTTTTCATATGTTTTGTTTATTGGTTATATTATTTCGTTGCTTTTAACTATGTAAGCCATCCAGCCCCATGAATGTGACTTGAGCAACTATGAAAATTGAATGAATGAATGAATGAGCAAACACTGATCCTTTTAAATAAGTTGCTTTTAAATATGAGGGAAGGCAAAAGTTTGTTTTGCTTCATATTTTAGATTAACTTAAATGCAATGTGGCTCATAGCCAGACCAAAACAGGATAGTGATTACATAATAGACATTATCAAGTAGAACATTACCAGGCATTTTATTCACAGTTTAGAGAACTGAAAACAAAGTATAATTGTGCATAAGCATTATTTCAGTGGGCCCTTGCATATCTTAATTCATTCAATATTACACTGAGAGTGGAGAATTCCTTATTAAAACACACCAAAGACCAACAACAACAATATTAACAAGTACTTCGAATTAAAATGTCCATCAGAGAGGAGCTATTAAGAAAGGAGAGGGTTTTTCTCCAGTGCTGATTTGAACAGTATCCAACCATCGTGACTTATCGGCAAACTATTCTGACATGAATTTGCTAACCCTATTGCTAACCCCTGTCCTGGCCCTAAGGTGATTTCTCTGGCTCACTGAAGAGAACAATAGTTTTGTCCACAGTATCTATCCACAAAGCACATAAAATGTAGACAATAGCTGATTCCTTGGGCTTTAATTCCATTTCCCCTCTCCAGGAAAATATTTGCCAATCATGACAGTGATACGGGAATGGAGAAAGAAGTTCTAACCTAGGGGTTGTGCCTCAGTGCACCATTGCCTTGTTCATGTCCACCCTCTTTTCTTCTACAAAAAATAGAGTAGAGTAGAGTAGAGTAGAGTAGAGTAGAGTAGAGTAGAGTAGA
>WNWU01000053.1:6590054-6620229 GCA_012654045.1 Ptyas mucosa | reverse complement strand
TATGTCTATGTCTATGTCTATGTCTATGTCTATGTCTATGTCTATGTCTATGTCTATGTCTATGTCTATGTCTATGTCTATGTCTGTCTATGTCTATGTCTGTCTATGTCTATATCTATATCATCTATATATATCTATTAAATTTTGCTTTCATATATCTATTAAAGAGGCAGAGAATAAATGTTTCACAAGGAATGAAGAGTTTCTCAAATAGAAGATAAGAGCTGACCCAGCAGTAGTTGCAATGATAGTCTCAGAGACCTATCATTTATTCACATAAAAGAAGAATAGTTTTTGTTCTAATCTATTTTACCAAGATATTATAAGGACAAAATGGGTGGATGACAATTAGTACACTGCACAATATTTCTGGAAGTAAGACAGGTTACAGATAAAATAAACGATTCTTTCAAAAATATGCATATTTTTCTTGGGTGCTTTTAACTTTCTGCATCTCTAAATTCTTCCTTTCCCCCTTTTTCCTTACTTCCTTAATGAGCTTGATTAGCTTACTGACTTCCTTAGCTGAAACATCCTTCAGTAACTACTTTCTCTTTTACATAGATTACACATGTACTTCTTTAATGTGAAGCACATCATTTTCTCCTGGTAATGAATTTTTATGTTAGCACATGAGAAAAAGATAGAACAATCTCTCAAGAGGGGGAAAAAAACATGACAGTTGTTGATGTTTTGAGGGTTTTAAGGGGGCAAAGCTGTTCTGCAATTTTTCATAAGTTTGGAGGCTTGTGTTGTTTTGTTCCAGAAGGGAAGTTTTATATGCATGTTGAGAAGAGAGATTGATCAAGTGGACCTACAATCACCATCTCCCTATTTCCTAGCCGAGGGCTTCCTTCTGTATGCCAAGACCACTTCTTCATATTTGTCAGAGCTTCACCCTGGGCTCAATAATAAATCTCTTCTCTAGGAATTCAAAGCCTCATTTGGGAATTACCAGCAGAGTCAAGGACGAATCTTAGATAGATACATTACCGTTATTGCAGATATGAGAATGCTTAATAATTAAGATCATCTTGATTGCAAAAACCAAGTAATAAAGTCCTTTACTTATAACAGCCCCAGGTTTTAAATTTTGTCTGTTCATTCCATCCTCAGCCTTAGATGTGGAAAGCATCTCTGCTTTGTTGCGATAATGGCTTTCATACTTTTTTTCCAGCTTTAGTCCTGACAAGGCTGGCTCTGAATCTCTGTAATGGGTTGTAAGAATAACCTTGGCAGAGAGGAAGACCTGAGGCTAGATATTTTGATTTTGGGGTGTGGGGGAGGTACACTCTTTTCTGTTGATCCCAACAGGAAAGAAAAGAAAGGGATAATAATTAGTGGTTTTGATTATCTGGGTAAATCTCTTTGTCATGTCTATCACTATTAGTACAACTATTGATTTCTTCCTCCACAATCGTTCAACTTCGATTTGCAAATCACAATATTTTGTTATTGTTTCTAGCTTTTTTCCTTCAACTTGTGGATGACCTGGCATTGTAATATCAATGAACCAGACTTTTTTCTTTTCCACAGTAGTGATGTCAGGTGTGTTGTGGGCCAGATGTCTTTCTGTTTGGATCCGAAAGTTCCACAGGATCTTGACCTATTCATTTTCAAGAACTTTGTCAACTAGGTGTTCCCAGTGATGGATTCAAACCAAATGTATTCAAAACCAAACTTCTGACAAAGCTTCCAATGTATGATTTTGGCAAGTCGATCATGATGTTGTGAAACATTCAGTCTGTGAAATTTTGCTGTGGCCACTGTTAAGGTGATCCACTGTCTCATCTTTCTCATTGCATCTCATTCTCATTGCATAAGCAACATTTGCTGTTGTTACTGACATGTTGAATTTTTACTTTCATGGAATTAGTCTGCAAGGCTTGTTCTTGAGCAGACAAAATGACCTTTCAGTTTCTTTCTTCAGCACCCCTGATCTCAACCAGCTCCATGTTAGCTGACTTTCCTTTAATATTCTTCAAGTATTGACTGAGGTCTATTGACTAAGAATAAGGTCCTGGTTTCTGAATATAAACAATTCAATAACTGTGCTGGCTTCTTCTACTGCCAATTCCCCCTTGTTTGCCTTTACAATTTGATTTACTTTGGGCAAGGCTGCTGGCCCTAGTCAACCAGCAGCCCATTTTTCACCAAATGTCCAGGAACTCCAGCACCTAGTACTCTCCTTGTAATGTAGGTGATGACCAAACTGGTATGTGTTTCTGTAAATTACACCTAAATAGCATTGTTGTCCAATCAAAACCAGCCAAGTTGAAATAGACAATAATTCAAACTGATGAATAATTTTTGTTAATTTTTAGCAGGCAGAATACTATTAAGATTTTTCATCATATTTGCTTTTGGAACAATTCAGCTAAGCATATCAAGACAAGCCATCTAAATTCTATTTGTAATGCCATGAGAAAGTGCATTCTATCTAAAATATTTTATTTCATGGCTGAATGATATAGCCCAATTATGGGATATCCCTGGCTCTTCTGCATCACTAGTATAGAATTCTGCAGAATTTGAAAATCTCAGAAAACCACCTTGAAAAATTCAGAGATAATGTTTTCCCTTTTTTTAATGACTCCTATGTGAATATGAAAAAATGGCCTCTCAGTATAATAATTTCACATTTGTCCAATAAACATGGAATTTCATCTTTGTCTATGTTGTATTTGGCTAAATGTTTTTAAATAGGAATACCTGGGAACTCCTGGGAATAACCTTAGAATTTATTCTAAACTCATCTTCTCGTTGTGTTTCATTTTGATGATGGATAACTTCACTGTGGTAGCAAAAATGCATATATGTAACAAAATGTAAGTTAACCATGAAATTCTCAAACAGGAAATCTTAATTTAGCAACATTTCTGGAAGTGTTTCCATTGAATTCAGAAAATCTGATCTTGCACTTTAAATATGAATTTCAGTTGTACTCTTTGATTTGATTTTTAAAGCTTTCTGAAAGTAGGGTCCCAATTACTTACAATATATCTGTCAGTCAAATGGATTTTCCCCCAGTCTCCCAAAGATCAAGGAAAACTCTTACTGTGGACGTGTAATTCTGATCATATGACTATAAAGCCTACTCATGCTGAAATCAATGACTATTTTGAAATGACCAAGAAGTTTTAAAAATCATATTTTAAACCATTTTGTTTTAACAGCAGCAAATATTAAACATTTAGCATATAAAATTCATGATGCCAAGATTACTGCAAATCTTGGTAAATGACCTCACAATGGTTTGTTGAAAAGGGGACAATGCAGCAGTGAAATGTAAAATTTGTTACTACCAGTTCTGTGGGTATGGATTGGTGCTGGTGGTGGTAATGTGACTGGGTGGGCGTGGCCAACTTTTTTTCTTTTTTTACTTTTAAAAGCATTTTTTCTACAGTCTTAAGAGGTTGCAGAAAACAATGCTTTTAAAAGCTTCTGACAATCAGGCAACTCATCTGGAATCACCAGAGGCTTTTAAAGGCATTTTTTTTCTCCACAACCTCTTCGACTGAAGAGATTGAAGAAAAAAAATGCCTTTGGAAGCCTCTGATGATCTCAGCTGAGCCGCGCAATCATCAGAGGCTGTTTTTTTAAGTTTTAAAAGCATTTTTTCGCCAGAAGAGATTGTAGAAAAAATGCTTTTAAAAGTAAAAAAAACAGCCTCTGATGATCGCACGGCTCAGCTGAGCATGGGGGGGGGGGCAGGGATTTTTGGTACCGGTTCTCCGAACCACCCACCGCCATCACTACCAGATCAAGTGATTCAGTCTGAACCAGGAGCATTTCATCCCTGGGACAATGATACAGTATTATTTTCTGCAATATTGTTTGTTTTATCAATTTAGGCTTAAATGGTGTAAATATTAATATTTATGGAAAGCAGAACTAAAAAAGACCACACTTGGTTTATATTTAAATATTCTCATAAGTGCATATTATGGAACATATTGTAACCATGACTATAACAAATTTTCTATACATATTTGGGTTTTTTTCAAATAATGCATCCATTCTGGACTAATGCTCTAGATTTGATTAATGGAATGACTGATCATTGAAAATCAGAAAACTCTAAATGCATTTTTTTCTTTTAATAAAATCGATTTCAAATTTGTTGAAGCTGCTCTGCTTTTCTACTAGTATGTATCATAATATGTACTCCATTTTCACTTCTATCCAGGGGCGGGATTCCTCACTGTTTTCATCACTGTAATAATATGACACTTTTGTTCCTGATACCAAGGTGCTGTAGAACACTAAACATTGCATTGCAAAATTGATTTTATTTTTAGTACTGAATTTTGTATGATAACTTTTCTACAGAATAAAAATACGTAATGTCTTAAAAACTTTATTATTTACTTTTTCAGCACAGTCATACTGTTTGTCTGAGGTTCCTACAGAACCTGAAAAGAGTTTAAATAAATATTTTAGAATAGTATCATCTGGATATTTCATTGTTTTTATGCTATATTACATTAAGAAAAAATGGCATTTTATTAAAATTGCATTTATCTAGACTCTTACAACTGCTCATATTGCAGTGCAAAGTAATTGTATCAAATAATACAAAAGAACTGGATTTGTATAAGGACTATTTCTGATGTATTCAAAAAAGTGTGCTGCTAAAAGGTTAAAATACTAATTCTAATTCTAAGAGACGACATTCCCAATTGTGACTTTCCAAAGTAGAAAGTCATCAATTGAAACATGTCTATTTCTCTCCCAGAAATGGAAGGACAAATCTTACCATCATCGTCATCCAGTTTTCTTTTTTGGATACATATAGAGTTGAACTTGGAACACATCTCTTTTATTTTCTTCTTCATAGTCTTTCACAGTTCTTTTTGCTTTTGTCTCTCCTTTGCTACTTCCTATAAAAAGAAATTCATGAAGCACAATCAAAATTAACTTTTAATGCATTATATAATCTTACTTATTGAGATTGTTCTAATTTCTTATTATCATGTAAAATACTTACAATTTTCAGTTTATCTATCTCTTTGTGGAGTTTCTGGATTTCCTCTTTTAGTTTTCTACATTCCTCATAGTTTTCTGGTTTTCTTTCTTTTCTTGTGCCATCACTGCTAGCTCCTTGTTCATTTACAGCCTGGGGAAAGGGAGTGTAAGAGAAGAATAAGTGGCTATAAACGTATACTGACGATATTACTTAGTTGGGTAATGAAATGTCTGCAAGAAAACAACCAAGCTCAGAGAGCACCAAGGACCCCACAGTGTAGCTTCTCTATCTGATTGAAACTGAATACATTTCCTTCACCCTTTCCTTAAATATATTATAGCTGTGATTAACAGTAGTTGCTTTCTCATCACCTAGAATCATAGGACTGAAAGGGATCTTGAAGGTTTTCAAGATGAACACCTTGCCCAGGAATTCTTATACCATCCCAGACAAATGGACATTCAATCTTTTCTTGAAAACCTCCGGTGATGGAGCAGCCACCACTCTGGAAGACAAGCTATTCCATTGAGTAATTGCTATCTCTGTCAGGAAATTTCTCCTTAATTCCAAATAGGATCTCTCTTTAACAAGTTTCCATCTGTTGCTTCTTGTCCCTCAGGTGCTTTTTAGGATAAGTCAACCCCCTCATCTCTATGATTGCAACACAAGTACTGGAAGATAGCTATCAGGTCACCCCTAGCTCTTCTTTTTATTAGGCTAGACATAGCTAATTCCCTTAACCAATCATTGTATGTTTAGCCGTGAGATCTCTTATCACCTTAGTTGCTCTTCTCTGTGTTCTTTCTAGATTCTCAGCATCTCTTTTGTATCATGGCAACCAGAACTGGACACAGTATTCCACATGTGGACTCACTAGTGAGGTTTAAAGTGGTACTATCACTTGTAATCTTGATGCCATCCCCCTCTTCATGCAGCCTAGAACTGCATTGGCTTTTTTGGCAGCTGCAGCACACTGCTGGCTTATAGTTAAGTGGTGGACACCTAAATCCTTCTCACAGTTTCTGCTGTCAAGACAGGTAGTGCCTATTCTACACTTGTGCATTTGTTTTTTTCAACAAATTTGATGAGGTTCCCTTTGATGTCATCATCTAGCTTGTTGATAAAGATGTTGAAGAGAACCTTAAGGCACTCCCTGCTTCTCTCCAGGTAGTTGTAGTTTCATTGAGGGCTACATACTGAGCATGGTTGTTCAGCCAATTGTGAGTCATGTGATGGTGGTACTGTCTATCACACATTGTTTTATCTTATCAATATGTAGGCTGTGGTCTACTTTGTCAAATGCCTTATTGAAGTCTACATATATGCTACATCCACAGCATTTCTTTGAAACGCTAATTTAGTACACTAATTAAGCCACTAATTTAATCACACCTCCTTATTTATATAGTACCTGTGCTTTCCTTGTTCTTTTTCTAATTGGCTGTTTCTTGCCTAGAATGTCTTCGCAAAAATATAACAAAATAACTAGTACTTGTAAAGCTGAACTTAAGAAGAAATCAATCACTTTCATTTTAAAATGAAAATAATTAAAATGTTGTTAAGTTAAAATTATACTCGCTTCCTTGACTTTCTCTAAGTTTGTTTTTCAAGGATTTGTTTTCCTTCGCAAGTCTTGCGACTTCACTGACTAAGAATTCATTTTCCTTTTCCAACTAAGATGCAGCAATTTCAAGAAGCATTCATCAATCATATAATATAAATAAGCCGACAAAAAGAGAAGCTTAAAATAGGATTGTAAGGAAAATGAATTACTTACATCTCTTATCGTGGCATTTTTCTCAGCCATCTTCTCTTGGCGCTACTCAGTTATTTCTTTCATTTCCTCCTGTTCTGTATTTTTATGGAAAAACACTTGTGCTATTACACAATATTCATGAAAGACATTACATATTAAGCCACCAATGACATCAAAATTCAAGACACTTTCTACAAATGGCACTGTCGATTGAAAATGCAATGTCGGAGTGTGTTGTTAGTGCAGGGAAACAGATCTTTTTGCATCTTTTCCCCATTAAGATAAAGGGAGTTCAGAACCTCTCCCAAAGACAGTAATTCCGAATGAAGGGTTGCTTTCCTCTGTGGTACAGAGGAAGGACTGCCCTCCTATCCCCACTCCTGCTATAGGTACCCACACAACGTGGTTACTCACGCTTGTCTCTTTGAGGTTGTTTATATTTTTGGAGGCAGTATTGCCAAAAGAAGACAAAGAGGTGAATTAAGCTCATTCTTGAAGTATAGATCAAAATGCTATTAAAGAAAGAACTACAAGATCCAGAATGCTGTCCTGTCTTCCCTTAATCCTTTCCCAAGCTATGCTTACCCAACTTTTAACATTTCTTCATTGAACTTTGCTGAGATTGATCATAATGGAGAGAGCTTTATTTTTTTAGCTGGAGTCATATCCAGCTGCAATATGCTTTAGTTGCTTTGTTCTAAAGCACTGTGCAGTAGTTCTAGCAAAATGCTTGGGCTATAAAGCCACAATTTGAAAAGGAAGATAACTACATCAATCTACTATCAATCTTACATTGTAACATCTTCATATCCTAGTTTTCAAAGTAATTTATGTATGCTTTCTCTAAGCAAAATGTTGATATTTGTAGTTGGGACAAAGTATGGTGAATTTAGATTTTTAGCAGCAATCCTCATGGCTGATTATAAATGAAGCTGCTGGAAATAATGCTCTATTTGTAAAATTCTCTCAGGAATAAAAAAAAATTAATCCTCTAGCTCTAAACAGATTTTTAAAAACAATATTAATCTCGCATATAATCCATATAATTCTTCAAGAAACTACTTTATCTCAAAAATGGGATCTGGAAAGAAGTATATTAGAATTTGATTTGAATTCTTAATGCAGGCAATCCTTCGGATATGAGGGTACTTTCAGTGAATTTTCACCAGAATTAATATATACAGAAAGGGTACTTATGTTAGAAATTCAAAACTGTGCCTCAAGAGGTCCAAGCTCCGGACCTAATTCAGTAACAGCTCCAGTCGTGTGGGTGGGTGATAACTGGGCTTATTAAGCCGGACTCAGGGACACAAATGAGATCCAAAAAGCACTGGTCACAAAGCAGTTGCAATCCGGAATTAAAGTCAGCGCTGGGAGCATCTGCCTCCCAGTACATTTATTTAGGCAAGCCATGCACAGACCTTGCCCGGAAGTCAGCTGTGGCTCTGATTGGCTCCGCAAGGCTTCACAGCTGTTTGATGCCTTCTCCCCCGTACAGCTGATTGTTGGGTGTTGTGGTTGCCTTGCGCTGGCTGCCTCCCAGCCACACAGCTAATTGGCACTCCAATGGAGGTTCCCGCTGCCAGTCTTCCTACCACAGCTGTTTGGCGCTCCAACAGAAGTTCTCTGGCATGTGGTTCTCTCTCCCCCTCCCAGTAAGGCAAACCCCTTGACACTGTGATCAAAAACAGGTCTCTGTAGCAGTGGTGGGATTCAAATATTTTAATAACTGGTTCTCTGCCCTAATGACTGGCTGGGTAGGTGTGGCTGGGTGGTCATGTGACTGGGTGGGCATGGCCAACTCAACATTACTCATCACACCCAGCCCCGCCTCCCAGCCACTTTCCCCAAAGGCAGAGATGGGATTCAGCCGGTTCGGACTGGTTCGGGCTAATCCTACCATTGGCTGGCCCCTCCCCTGTCTGCTTTTCGGCCTGTTTTGAAGTCCACAAGTGTTAAAGTTGCAGTTGCCAAAGTTGGATATCCCTGAACTAGATGTTCTGATAGATCAGTGTTTTTCAAATTTAGCAACTTTTAAGATGTGTAGACTTCAACTTCCAGAATGCTGTCTGGGCAATTCTGGAAGTCCACACATTTTAGGATTGCAAGTTTGAAAAACTCTGTCAAAAAATGGCAGATTAAGATCCTTTTTAGCAATTTGTGCTTTGGTCTCCTTTTTTTAAAAAAAAATGTTATAATTATCCTGAGCAGCATATCTATGAAGGATGACTCTAATAGAAACATGCTTTATGCATAAAAATATAGAAAGGCATCTAAGGATCACTAATCTCTCCACCTTCATGGACCATAATTTATGAGAAGAAGTTTGCAATGATCTCAACAGATGCTTTCCTCAGTTCTGCTTTGCCTGAATATACAATATCTATGCTCTGTCATTGAGCCATGATCATTCTGACCTTAAAAATAGACATAAAGTTCTCTCAATCACAAGAATTGTCCTCCATTCTCTTTATTTAGAGTATGGAACCCTAAAAATAGACACAAAGTTCTCCCAATCATAAAACTGTCCTCTGTTTTTATTTATATTCTGGAATAATCAGACAATGAGGAAAAGCTGAGCAGGAGAGATGCATGGACAGATATTATTATTGATTTGATTTATCCTAGAACTGTTTGTCCAACTAAATGTGCTAGAGACAGATGTGTTTTAAAGCACAACCTGTTTTGCAAAGAGATGTACTGATATGAGGAAAAGGTCTAAGTGGGTGGAAGGATTTTTGACCCTCTTTCAAGCTTATTTTCTCAGAATTGCTTCTAAAACTGGATGTAAAGTTTATTAGTACAGAAATTGTAATTGGAGCAAAGAAGGAAACAGGGGCCTTTAGGAAGGCAACATTATGGCAATTCAAGTTTTTGATGATGTTTTTGTGTTTTCCTTATTTTCATATCTTGGCTTTAAACCAACCCAAAGACATTACATTTGTTCAACACAATCTATATATGGGGTGTGGGAACTTATATCATTTTTTTCACAAAGTTTTTGCTATAGTCCAGGTGTTATTGTGCTTAGTAGTGTGATTTTATACTATTTCATATGGTTGTGTAATAATCCAAATTCAGAAGGGGTAATATGCTTTGGGGTTGTTGAAAGAGATATCCTTCTGGGTTCTGCTCCAAGTGGGGAAACAGATACTGGAAACATGGAGACTGCTTGGAAATATGGTTTAATGGTGGACAGGATCACATGGCTTGAGTTCCTGAACAGAAAAAGGGCAGATACAGCGAATTCTCGGGTTTTTATGCTCTCCCTGGCTCTGAACTTCCTGGGGCCCCAAAAGAGTATCTTGATTGGTTGTCAGACTCCCAGGGGGTGGGACTTTTAGTTAGCCTTGCTGGCTGATGGTCACATGTGCTTCCCAGGCCACATGTGGTGAGTTTCGGTTGCTAGATGGGACCCATTGTGTTAGTTTCTGTTGTTATTGTGTTGCAAATGTCCAAAGGATTGAGTTTCTGCCTCTGGCCCATTAGCAAAGGGTGGGGGGCAGGAAGGTGGGAGCTGCTTTGTCTGTAAAATATGCTTCTCCATTTTTCATCCAGGGAAATATAATATTCTGCCTTTTTAATATTTCCCAAAATATTTCACTCTTCCAGGAAAGGGGTGGGTGCTAACTTCCTACAGGGTGAAGGCTCACTTTGTGTTTGCCAGCAAATGTTTAAAAGATTTGTGCAGTGGGGCAGGAAAAAACACAATGGATGTGAGGTATTGAGAGGTCTGAAGTGTGTCCCCACAATAAGCTACAAATTCCTCTTCCCCTTTCAAATCCAGATTGTTGTACAATCAAGAGGGATAATTGAAGGTTTGGAATCTTCATTTTTGGTCCATTTCTGGGCCATTTTCAGGCTGCTTTCTGGACCGTTTTGGGGCTGTTTTTTGGGCTGTTTTCGCTTGTTGTTCAGCCCATTTTTTGGCTGTTTTGGGCCATTTTCAGGTCATTTTTCAGGCTGTTTTGGAAAACGGCCTGAAAATGCCTAGAAAACAGCCCAAAAAACAGCCAAAAATGCCCAAAACTGCCCCAAAAACGAGCGGTGGCAGGGCCAGCCAAAATTAGTTGGTTCACCATACTGGGCAGAATTTTAACAACTGGTTTGAGTTATTAAAGCCTGAACCGGTTTGAGCCAGCTGAAGCCCACCTCTCCTCTGTAGACCTGTGACTTGCATTCAGTCATTGCTGCAGCAGCCACCATTTTTAACTCTGTATCTTGACTGAGCTGTTCGGTCATGAGGCAATTTCCTGAAGCCAGCAGGGTTTTTTTTTTTTGTCCCTGGTCACATGGCCAAACAAGAGCCAATGATTTTTGCAGTCAGCCCAGCTCTGAGTTGTTGTTTTTTTCTTTTTTTTGGGGGGGGGGGGCACTGCATGTAGGATCTGCTGCTGCCTGGGCTGAGAAGTACCAGTAGCATGCTAGAATTGTTCCTGTAAGTATTTTAAAATATTCTTTTTTATTACTCTGTAGTATAGTACTGTTTGTAAGTACTTTGGAAACTGCTTCTTTTTAAGTACTTTGCAAACTACAGTATTGTGTTTGTAAGTACTGTTTTTTGCAAAGATAAAGTTTGTTTGCATTTGCTTTGAAACTGCTTGTAGATATGTTAGCCAGCATTTACACAAAGCATTCTATAATGTGTGCTGTATCTCTTCTCTAAACTGCTGATTTTTAAATTTGCAAGCTACTGTATATGAGTTTCTGGATTTTGCCTGGAGCAGCTTGTGCTGATCAAGGCAATATTTTTTTTAAAGAGGGTTTAAATCTAAATTGCCTCCAGAAGTTGTGGGTGCTCCATCACTGGAGACTTTTAAGAAGAGACTGGATAAGGCATTTATCAGAAATACTCTTGTGAGAGAAGTGGGTGGGACTAGATGACCTCATGGTTACTTCCATCTCTGTTACTATTGCAAGCCAAGAGTTCTGTAAAACCCCTCCCTCAACTTCTGCTGGGTGGCTGGCTGGAGACTATTAAGCTAAGTGGCAAGTGTTTTTTTTAAAAAAGCAACTGCAATCAGTTCTATAAATTACACGCCCCCCCTCCCCAGATGTCTGAAAATGTTTGAGCTGATCAGCAGCAAATGGATTTTTTAAAAAACTTGAAATGGAATTTCTTGGAGGCAATTTAGTTCCACCTTGGCTGTACTTGGTTGGAAACAGCTGGTCGGAAAGGTGGAAACAGCTGATTGGTGGTGGGCTGGAAGTAAGTCAAATCTTCATTCATTTAACGCAGTGCTTCTCAAATAGTGGGGTGCACCCCCCAGGGGGGGCGCGAGGCTCCGTAAAAGGGGGCGCGTTTGACCTCGGCAAAAGAGGGAGTGTTTGACCTCGGCAAACACTGTCATAACAAGCTAAGCCCCGTGTTTATGTCTCTGTATTTAATCAGAGAACAACGGGAGCATCTGATTGGCTGTCCAAAACCCTTGTGACACGAGCCTGTCGGAGCCATCTTTAGTGTGGGACGTCCGTCCACACTTACTTTGTTGCCCGACGGATGTGCGCCCAATTGATGCTCAAATGACTGACAATGACCTTCTCCTGTGAAACATAACGCTGCCCCAATTAATCAAACTTGCTAAAGAAATCGGGCTATCGCTGCTGACATTTGCATTGATAGTGAGCATTAAGCCAGTACATGTGACTGCGCATGCTCCTCCCTTTCAAGGAGAACAGACCTTTTTCTAATAATGATACTATTTTTTTAATAATGATACTATTTACAGTCGCGCGGGGAGCGCGAAAAATGTTTTCTTCTTCCTAGGGGGGCATGACAGAAAATAATTGAGAAGCACTGATTTAATGAGACATTTGATTCAATTAATGAATTTGATTTTAAAAATTGAGCCTGATCCATTTGACAAATTTTTTGATTTACGAACCTAATGGGCAGACTCCATTATACAAATTTCTCAAAATGTTGCTGCTTGGAAATAATCATAAGACAGGTTAACAAAAACCTCTTGGATCAGGAGTGGGTTCTACTTACCTTTACTACCGGTTCGCAACGGGAGCGTGCGTGCGTGCTTCTGCGCATGTGCAGAAGCTTCTGCGCATGTGCAGATTGTGCATTATGACATCCGGGCGGGTGGGCAGAGCCTCCTGCCACTTTTACTACCGGTTCGCAAGAACTGGACAGAACCAGGCACAACCCACTACTGTCTTGGATATACATTAGTGAACACGGTTCACTTTTACCTGCTCTGCCTTTGCAGCTAGCAGCACATAATAAACTGATTTCTGTAAAGTTAAATCAAGCTGATATGATAGCAGCTGAAACTGAATTTGCTTGGGATTTTATTTATTTATTTGTTCATTTGTGTGGGAGGGATATTGTGTTGAAATTGGTGTGAGGGGAAAATAGCAGATTTCCATAGTAGATTGTATCCATCCTTTTCAAAAATAGCATGAAGACCCTCACTAACTTCTGTTTTAACCACTGTTAAGCAACAATCTTCATGATATTACCTGAATTTTGCCCCTAGCCAGCTGCAGGGACAGCTGAAGTTGCCTTTAGTTGCTCTGCTGTTAAAATGATGTTATAATGACACTCTTCTTCCAATATAAACATTGCTCTACAAGCAATTGAGAGTGCCTCCGCAATAGCGTTGATGACAGCATGGTCAGTCGCTAGGATCCTCCATCTCTAGTTTAATGTAAGGTGACTCTGAGCCTCCTGACTATTAATTGTATGGATTTTATGCATCTGTTTATAAATTGTGAAAAAATCATATGAAGTCAGTGGTACAAAATACTATTAAATCAATCAGTCTGAGCCAGCTTCTATCCATCTTTCATCTAATATGATTCTGGGGTAATTATCATGGAAGATATTGGTACATATACTATTCTGGTTCCACTGTTGTGTATAGTGATGTTAAACTGAAATATGTTTAAAATATGTCAAGACTTTCACCATAACCCTGGCACATCCCAGGGATATTTGATTGGTTTACATCAGTGATCCTACATCCCAAACTGATGGATGATCTCCCCTCAGCAGCTTCATGTACTAAAGGGAACAGCCACTGGATGACATGTCCTCTCTTCCCTTATTTCCATCAACTGGGACGATCCACTCAGGAAGTAGCAGAATCAGTACTTGCTCTCAACTTCAAAGTCTTGTAAACCGTCCAGAATGCTTTGCTTAATAATACTGAAGGCCCCTAGAAATATGTAAGAACCAAGAAGGATGCATTTCCCCAAGCATGTTCTGAGACTGTCATCCACCAGAGGCAACCAATGCAATGCTGCTACCCTTCAAAAAGACCTTGACTTTGTGTCAGAATGGTCAAAAAATTGGCAACTCCAAATCTCAACCAACAAATGCTCTGTCTTACACACTGACAAAAGGAATCAGAACACAAAATACAAGCTGAGTGGACATGACCTTGTAGATGACCCTCACTCTGTCAAGGACCTTGGAGAACTCATATCAAATGATCTATGTGTCAAAGCCCACTGTAACAACATCACCAAAAAGGCATTAAGGGTTGTAATCCTAATCTTGTGTAGCTTCTTCTCCACTAATATTACACTACTAACCAGAGCATACAAAACATTTGCTAGACCAATTCTTGAATAGTCTGGAACCCGCACTGCATATATCAGACATTAATACAATTGAACGTATCCAGAAATATTTCACAAGAAGAGTCCTCCACTCCTCCGCTCGCAACAAAATATCTTATGCCACCAGACTTGAAATTTTGGGCTTAGAAAATTTAGAACTACACCGCCTTCGGTATGACCTAAGCATAGCTCATAAAATCATCTGCTACAATATCCTACCTGTCAATGACTACTTCAGCTTCAACTAGAACAATACACAAGCACATAATAGATACAAACTTAAAGTGAACTGCTCCAAACTCGATTGCAGAAAATATGACTTCAGCAACAGAGTGGTCAATGCCTGGAATGCACTACCTGATTCTGTGGTTTCTTCCCCAACCCCCCAAAATGTTAACCTTAGAGTGGCTACTGTTGACCTCACCCCATTCCTAAGTGGTCTGTAAGGGGTGTACATAAGAGCACCAGCGTGCCTACTGTCCCTGTCCAAATGTTCCCTTTATTTATATTCATTTTATGTATTCAATTCATGCTTATATATATTATCTAATACATAATCAACAAATAAATAAAATAAATAAATAAAAAAAAGTCTTGACCCCCAACACTTTTTCATCAATTTCCCTAATTTTTTTTTTTGCCAAAGAAGCAGATAGAGAACATATCTAGCCTACACATAATAGAACTGATGCAATGTGCTCATAAACACATAACATCATAACAGACTTTCTCAATCACTTCTTGACTCCATGTGGGCAGTAGATGTGTTGTGCTGCATGACCATGGCCATGGGGATCAACGCCAAGGTTTGACATGCTAATATTTGTTTCTGCCATTTTCTTTCCCAATTCAAAGGCCCTTTTCCAATCCATAGTTAATTCTTCTGGGCTGAAAGACTGCCTTTCTGAAAGTTACTTTTTCTTCTCAGGTGTTTTGTTTGTGCAGAAGGGGTTATAACCTTTTGTGCAGCAGTCAGTGATGTAAACAAATGGATTGTTTGTCATGGGAGCAGGTATATGATGGAGGGGACAGCATCCAAGCATAGAAGGAGTATGTGCCACTAGTTTGGGCCATCCAAATGGTGAATTGAAAAAGGACACACTGAACCTTCTCCAGTGCTAAAAAGGGACATGGGATAGTGGAGCAACAATGTCACTAATTGTTGTCTGCTCCGTGCTTCATCCCTATGGCTCTTAACCACGACTAATGACCAATGCATTTTAGTATATCATGAGAATGGAACACACACTATTTAGTTGTTTACTTATCATATCTAAGAATTGCCCATCTTCCTCCCAAAGGGACTAATGGAACTGTTCAAATGAAATATTAAAAACGTAAGCACCATATATAAAATTAAAAAGAGGCAAGCAATATTAAAATTTAATTAGGAACAGGGATTTGACGGCTCTAACTAACTCCACGACTGTGTGATTTTCTATGCACCCCCAGCAAAGCCACAGAGCCATGTTCCCCGGTCTTTCTGAAAGGCTGTTTCTGCAAATATGTTGAAGATTGAATAAATTGAAGATATTAATACAATTTACCAAGAAAGTGCCTGAAAGAAGATGTGCAAATATTTTTAAAACATTCAGGTTCAAAAGTTATTTTAAAAATTATTCTAAAACAATTTTTGCTAGTTCCTAGATTCTTTTGATTCCTGTTTTATTTCATTATTATTATCTTTGAATCCTAAATCCTACAGTCAGACATGCATGATGACAAATAAATAAATAAATAAATAAATAAATAAATAAATAAATAAATAAAACAGAGGATTTCTTACCTCAAACAGAGCTTTCCCTGCATAATAAAGGAATGTCTCCATGATGAATTCAATGTACTCAACTCAACTGAACTAAATTAAGCAAATATATTAAATATGATAACCAATAAATAAATAGTATGTGTAAATGAAACTAAACCAAACTTAGAAAACAGGTGTGATACTAAACAAAGAAACAAATAAATACCATAAAGTAAAGTAAACCTAAGGTATGTAAATGCAGTTAAATAAAAGCAAAACCAAATCTAAGCTTCCAGTCCTTGATGAGTCAGGAGTGGTAAACTCAGCGCCTACACAGAAAAAACTTTCTATGACAAACTTTCTCTCCACCAACCAGTTTTATTTACTTCTTCTTTGTGAGGTCATGCATCTGTCAGCACTATTATGAGGCATGACTTCACAAAGTAAAAGCAAAGCAAACTGATTGGCTGAATGAATGCCACTCAGAATGTTATCTGTTTTTCAATATTGGTAGAAATGTAAGTACAAAATTCTGCTGATGCATTTGGTGCAATCATAGGATGAGCTAACAGGAAAAATGTCACAGAAAAATGAGTGCCACTGAAGAAAGCAGGGAGATGTCTGGGGAACAATTGAGAGTGAAAAAGTGGTGCAGTGGTAAATGGAAACTGGAAAGATTTCTATGCTTGGGAGAGTAAACTGCAGTAAGGCTCTTGCTCCAGCTTCAGACTTCAAGACAAACACAGTATTTGAACGTAACCATTCAGCAACAGCCTTTTATATTCTGTCCTGAGCTGTCAGTATACATACTGCATGTAACCTTGAATTTCATCTTTGCTTTTAATTTATTCATGTTTTAATATAGATATATTTTTTTATGTCTGTAAGCCACCCAGAGTTACCTTACGGTAAGATGGGTGGCCAATAAATTGTGTAAGTAAGTAAGTAAGTAAGTAAGTAAGTAAGTAAGTAAGTAAGTAAGTTGCATGACCATTATTATTTGGATACAGTGTACTTTTTCTTACAGTTTTCTTTCCATAGCAGAACCTTTGTGATGCCCAGAATAAAGGACAGAAAATCTATTACATTTAGAGAGAATGTGTAAATTGAGCATTTAAACAGAAAGCACAAATTCATGGCTTAGGCCTGGACTATTTGAGGGACTGTCTTTTCCTGTTGATACCAGCCAGCCCCATCAATCTCACAGAGAAGGTGTGCTGTGGGTAATTTCAGCTATGGATCTACATTTGGTAGGTCACATGACCCAGGCCTTCTCTGTTGTGGCGCCCTCCCTACAGAATGTTCTTCCCAAAATTAAGTTGGTCCCATCCCTTTTGATGTTCCATAAACCCCTTAAGAACTGTTAGGTGATCAGGACCGAGTGTGCTGGAATGTGCACCTAAAGGAGTAGTGGGGAGAGTTTGTCCAAGACAGAGTTTTCCCAGAAAGAGACTTGAATCAAGAAATTGCATAGCCCTGAGCTGGATGAGACAGCAGGAAAGAGATTCAGTGTGAATTCAGCTTGAATTCACACAAGACTCTCTCAGGGTATGTCTAATAGGTCATAAGGTATAGCTAGAGTTTGACAAGATTCTGCCATTTAGGTGTGAACAAATACAAGATTGAACTCAATTAGTTAAACAATGTCGGCTGGCCGGCCCGCGGGAGAGGGCCTTCTCTGTGGCTGCCCCAGCTCTCTGGAACCAATTACCTCCTGAAGTCCGGACCACCCCCACCCTATTGGCCTTCCGCAAAGCCTGGGGCCATTGATCATTATAGTGATCTTGTGAGACCCGGCCACAAATTGGAGTGTATGTGTTTTAACGTTTTAACGTTTTAACGTTTTAATGTCTTCTTTTAACTTTTGTATGGGATATTGTTGCATTGTTTTGTTCTATGTTGTGAGCTGCCCAGAATCCCTTGGGAGTGGGGCAGCATAGAAATGTGACAAAATAAATAAATAGATAGATTTCTCTGTGCCATTTCTGGTCTTGGGCCTAACATTTCCTTCAACTATGGGATTTCTAGTTTTTTTAAGACATTTATTATTATGGTCTTTTATATTTGTATTTGATATTTTGCCCTCCCTCACTGTTTTTGAGAGGGTAACAATGAGGGACAGAAGGGATAATTTAAGACTTGAATGATTCTGTTAACATAACCTCAAGAAGAGGCATGGTGATGCAGTGGTTAGAATGCAGTATTGCAGGCTATTTCTGCTGACTGCCAGCAGTTCAATTCTCACTGGCTCAAGGTTGTTGTTGTTGTTTAAGATTTAATCTTCAATTTGATTCATAGTCTAGGACTGGTAAAACCTTAACAGTTCAAGTCCTAACCAAGGACCTAAGTAAGGTCAAGGTCTAATAAATTCAAAATTTTCACATTACTAGGCAGCCCTTTGGGTATTGCTCCAAGGGTTCCTATTACTTTTGGTACAACCACTGATTTATTCCTCCACAATCACTCAACTTCAATTTGCAAATCATGATATTTTGTTATTTTTTCTAGCTGTTTCTTATTATTATTTTAATAATTATTAAAGTATTAATTATTATTTTAATTATTATGGTTAATTTTCAGTTTGATTCACAGTCTGGGACTGGTAAAAACTTAACAGTTCAAGTCCTAACCAAGGACCTAAATAAGACCTATAAAGGTAACGTCTGAATATATAGGCAATTCCAAGTAGGGTGGTTTTTTGCAAAGTCAGGATATTCGGATCTAATAAGTCCAAAATTTCCATGTAGCTTGATGATAATGATGATGATGATGATGATGATGATTCTTCATTGCACAGTCAGCCAGATATTCAAACTGGGTTTGGCATTTTTGTCTACCTACTGAGTCCTTACCAGGAACTTGGGATAGGGCAGATCTGGATGTTTGATAGTGTTACAGATATAATTGCAGGATTGAAGCTGTTCCCAATAAAGCCACCTTTTGCAATTGACTGATGGCAAATTTGTCAATGCCAATAATGTTGTTATTGCTGCTGCTGCTGCTGTTGTTATTGATATTTTCATAGTTAGCCAGTTGTTCAGACTGAGTTTGGGGTTGGGGTTAGGGTAACCCAATGGTGGGTTGTTACCGGTTCACCCCATTTCAGGTGAAACGGTAGTAGCGGCAGTGGGAGGCTCCACCCACCCACCCAGACATCATCAAATACCCTCTTCGCATGTGCAGAAGTGGCATGCAAGCAAACCGGTAGCAAAGGTAAGTGAAACCCATCACTGGGGTAACCCTACTGAGTCCTTACCAAGGACCTGAGATAGGCAGATCTGGATGTTCGAGGGTATTGTTGTTCTTGTTGTTAGCTGCCCAACTGCCAGGGACTCTGTGTCTTATATTTTTAGAATTTTCACAGGTTTTATGTTCTATAGGTCTTGGCTTTGGGCAAGAAACCTGAAGGAGCTTTTTTTCTTTTCAACATTTGAATTAAGGAGACGAGTCTTTGTAAAAATAGCTTAGAACTCTCCAGATAGAAAGTTCAGCCTAATGGCTGGCAGCTTGCAATAATTCTTTATTTGATGGAAAAGAGTCCCTGAGTGTCACTTCATCCCTATGAAACATCTATGGCCACATATTTAGAAACTGTTCAATTGACCTGCTGCTTTGGAATATGTGTTTGCTAGAATATCTGACACATACTATTTGTTCTCCTTCAAATATACTTTTGCCATCTTGGTTGTTTCATACTGATCCATGACAAGTTAAAAGATCAGATCAATTCATTCAAAGAAGTGTTTCATGAGATTCTTGGCTTTTTAAAATAACAAAGTGGAAAGGCAATGCAAGGAAATTTTATGCTTTATCATTTCCATCACTTGGCTTTTACTGATTGGCAAAAATGGTGATGCTATTGAAGACAACAACAGCAACAAACAATCCATTAAGTAAGTTAGTTCAATAGCTACTGAGAAAAGTCTATGATTTTTCATAGAGAATCTGGGAATTAATTAAATATAGTATATTTATCATTTATGGAAGAAAATATGCTGCTGGTTCAGAAGCATACCCTACTACAACAGTGAGAGAATAGTTGTTCTTCTGTTGAAGTTAACTACGAATTCTGCACTATACACAAATGACTTCACAAAATCTCTACTTGCTTTTCATGGATCACAATGGATGGAACTAAAGAAATGAATCTAACAAACTCTCCAAATTCCTCATAGTGGGAGCTCACCATTAGTACTAATAGTATATTTTCTACTTTTCTGTATGAAGCATTGACTTGACCATTATTTTTTATTTCCACAGAGATTAGGTTGGAGAAAAGTTTGCAACTTGGGATTCTTTTTTCAATACCGCTGGAAAAAAAAGAAAGAAAGACATAGAAAGTTTTAAAAAATGACTTTAGAGAATATCATCTTAGTTCTAGATTCATAGAAGCTTGGAATGTAAGGAAGGTACTTCAAAGAATATCTAACCCAGTACAGATATTCACTACTATAGCTTCTCCAATAGATGCTGCAACCATCCAACCTCTGTTTAAAAACCTCCACTAAAAGTTAATCCACAGACCCCAGAGTCAGTTTGTTCCATTGCTGAACAGCTCTTACTGCTAGGTAATTTTCTTGTTATCCAACCAAAATTTGCTTTAGCTCTTATCTATTATTTTATTCCTGTCGTTTGGAACAACTCTGAATAATTCTGCCCCATCCTCTTCATAAAGTTCTTCAAATACTTAAATACACCTATTATGTCTTATCTCTTTTTTTCTTCAATCTGAACATACACAGTACCTCCAAACATTATTTGAAAGTTTCCTTCCAGGGCTCATACATTTTTGTTGGTTTCTTCAATTTGTCAAGCAGAATAAAGAACAATAGCATATCTTGATTTTGACACATACTTTTGTTGATGTAGCCTACAATTGCATTTGCTTTTTTTTCCTGTTTTGTAATTACAGTAGACTGTTGGCTCATGCACAGATTATGATCGATCAAGACAACTAGATACCGCTACTGAGTAGGGTTATTCCAATCTTATACTCATATCTTTAATGTTTATACACAGCTGGAAACCTTTGAATCTCTTTTTGTTGAAACTCATTTTGCTAGGTTTGTCCCACTGTTCAGCTTGTCAGGATACTCCTAAATTTTTATCTGTCCTCTAAAGTGTGAGCTATCTCCCTATCTTTTATAATTTGCAAATTTATGTTTTATATCCTTATCCAAGTCTTGATTCTTGTATGTATGTATGTATGTATGTATGTATGTATGTATGTATGTATGCATGTGTGTTTGTGTATTTATTACCCATTATTTTTATAAATAATTCAAGGAAGCAAATATAACCAACTCATCTTCCTCCTCCTATTTTTCCCACAACAACAACCCTGTGAGGTGGGTTGGGTTGAGTGAGAGAGGGTGAATGGCCCAAAGTCATCCATCTGGCTTTCATAGCTAAGGCAAGACTATGGTCTTCTGCTTTCTAGCCTGGTGCCTTAACCACTAAGGAGAAATTCTCAAGATGCCAAGATTCTTTAATTAGAGTAGTTGTAAAAGTTGATATTCAAAACACTTACCATATAAACTTGGTAGCCCATCAGAACATGGTGTCTTCCCTGTTTTAAACTTTTCTATAGTATTTGTTATTTGAATGCTGTTATTGGGTCACTCATAATTTGTTTCAGGGATTGTGAAGGTTCTGGTAAGTTCTGTTTTGTCTCTTGCACAAAAGTGAGTAAGAATCATGAAGGTATCTCTGAATACTTTACATCATCTGTGAATACAGTCTCACCTGAATCCTTAACACCATGTTTTTATACCATCATTCAAGTCTTGACTCTCTTTTTTATATAACAGGGATTGAAGGAGAAACACTCTTAAAACTAGGATTCTGTAATTAGAACCTATATTAATAGAGTAGTCTTCCAGTATTTCCTAACATGGCCCACCTCAAAGAGCTGATGGTTGTGCTATTAAATCATCTTTGCCTGCCTGAGATAAACCAGTTTTTTCATTGCCTAGATTCTATGCTTCTGTATGGAAGTGTTGGAGTCCTTGTGTTGTTGGTGACATTGTTAAAAGGGAGTCATACCATAGACTTATGGTACACCTAAATTTATTACAAAGCATACATTTTCTTGAACTGCACCTCATTTCATCAGTGGAATGGCTGGGTGACTTGGAATTAGTTACTCTGTCTCACAGTCTCAGCATATCCCACCTTGCAGGATTATCATTGTGGGGAAAATAGGAGACAGGAGTATTGGGTATGTTCAGCTTCTTGACTTATACATGTACAAAAAGGACTAGGGTTAGGACTAGGGTTAGGGTTAGATTAATAATAATACTAATATTAATGATAATGTAAAATTTAAGTTGGGAGTAGGAAAGGGAGAATAAGCGGAAGACAGAGTGGTTATACAAATCCAATTACATGTAAAACATTACACATACCTCATCAATTAACAATTGTAATGAGTTAAAATCCTTTGTGCATCAAAAGAACTCCTTGGAATCTTTTGATGTATGTGAGATCAGCAATCTCTCACTCAATTGTGCAAGAATGTTATATTTTTTTTCAAGATGGCTGTATTGGAGTGTCCTGGAAGGTTGAATCTGATATTAGTTGATCCCTTGTTCTATGTCCTAATGTCAAACTTGTATCTGTTAATTCTGCTGGACTATTTTCTAGGTTCTCATCTATTTCCTCTATGAAATTTAGTTTAAAGCCCACTGGATCTGATTTGCCAGGCACTGTTATGACCCAAGTCTCCTAGGAAGAGGCAGGCTTCGATAAAGTCCTTTATTGCTCTGCTATTCCATGAAAAATGATCCTGAAACGGCTGGTAAAGCTCCACCCCAAACATCCCCAAAGACAGCCACTCACAGTCAACACAGTCCCACAAACAAAACAAACAAAAGCCAATAGTCAATAGAACCAATTCATAAAGGAAGTCCAAAAACAAGGTGCAAGTCCACAAGGCAAAGTCCATAAGTCATACACAAGGTTCAAGGTCCACAAGGAAAAGACCAGAGTCCACAAATGAGGTTCAAAGTCCACAAGGCAGAAACATAATTCAAAGCGGGTTTTTTTCAAGGCCAGGGAAGTGCATGCAGAATCAAAACAATTGTTCCCTACAAAGACACCCTCCCCTGGCTTCTGCTTAAATCAACTCAAGCCAGGTGTTCCTTGTAAGGAGGGGCAGGATGGCCTCCTCACCAGCAGCCTCATAGACCTCCTTTGAGCTTCCCTTCACTCCACTCTACGTGCCCTCAAATTGAGGCAGCTGTTCCTCATCAGAGGGGTTCTGCTGCCTTTCATCACCACTGCCTGTCTGCAGCCGAATATTCCCTGTGTTTGTTAGGGCAGGCAGCTACCTGTCTGGCTGACTACCTTCCCCAATGCCAGAGAGGTCTGGGACAGCATTGTCCTCAGTCCTTGGATTCTCCTGACATTCCAGGGGAGATGTGCCATCCCTGTCAGATGGTCCCGGTTCCAACTCCTCCTTTTGTAAACTGGGATCTGATGGGCCCATGACAGGCACATTCCAGATCATTCTTCCTACTTTTTGTGAGGTATAGCCAACCCCCCCAAGAATTTGAAAATGTGTGCCATTAGTAAAGAGTCTAAACTATTCCTATAAGTGTAATCTAGATAGCCAGTTCTTCACTTACACTATTATTCTCTCTCTTTCTGAGTCATTATCTTTGACAGGAAGACTTGAACAAAACATCACCTCTGCCTCCAGCTTTTTCACTCTCCTGCCCTGTGCTTTTTAATCCCTTGCAGTTCTCAAGGCCATGTTTGGCTGTGTCATTTATTCTGTGCGGATTAGTAGAAACAGATATCTGTCAATGCGTTTAAGGAGTCTTGGTAGTCTTTCCATCACATCCTGAATGAGTGCCCCAGGATGGCATTAAGTTTCTCTTGATAGACTGTCTGGACAACAGATTGCTGCTTTGATCCCTCTCAGTAGGAGTCTCCAATCACCATCACCCATCACAGTCTTCTCTTCAAATTAACTTTGGAGATTTGTTTCCTGATTAATTTACAGTGTTTTACATGCCACTCAGGAACAGAAAGCTTGCAGTAACATCTAAAAGGATATCCACACTTTAACACCAAAAGTACAGTGTAATGTAAACACTTGGGATAAATAAAACCAGATTAATAACTTAAATCAATATTAATCATTTTACATAAATACCAGAATTACGCTTGCCAGCATAATATTAAGAATTTGGTAGTATAGCAGGGCCAATTTTAAGGCTTGGAGGAATGTTGTTTGGAAAATAAAAAAATGACTTTATAAAATAAAATGATTGGGGGTTTTTTCTTGCTTGTTTTCAGTTGTAATTCTATGATCATAAGTTACATTTTGTGCTTATATTTTGTGTTTTGTCTTTTTTATGGTTCTGGTTTTGATCTGTAATAAATAATAATAAATGATTGCAAAGATCAGAGAGAGGCTGTATATGAAATAATAACTCATTTTATTTAAACACTGTTCTGCCAATGCAGATCTTCATGCAAATCCATAGCATAGAGAGTGGCTTCAAAATGGAGGCTATGATCAGGCAAACAAAACACATTTTACATTCGTTCCATTAAGTATACCACACATATTGAAAGGGGATGGGATTTTGATCATCTGGTTATGCCCACCAATTGGGAGCCAGTTACTCTCCGCATGGATGTCCCTGCTGGTGGAAAAAACTGTACGATTTTAAAAAATACTGATCTTCAGTAGTTCTAAACCCGCCATTTATCCTGCCTTAGTAGATAGTTATAGTCACAGGGAAAATATAAGACTTTAATTGAATGAATTGCTCTAAAATATTTATTGAGCTGTATAAATGAGTCAATCAATACATTCTTTCAAAAATGTTATCTTAATGCAAGTCATTTAATCTTTCCTGAAAGGTAAGAACAGCACCTGCCTTCAGCTCTTCTCTTTAAGGAAATATTTTAGAGATCAGATTGAATAATGCCTAATAACAAGTTATTTTTGTTCCCTTTATCAAAGCTTTACTTGCATCAATTAAGGTTCTGGTCTTCTCAACACACATATGCATGCAGATAAAGCTGTAGTTTTACAGGGATGTGAAAGTGACAAAAAGAACATACAATGATCCACATATGCAGATCACACAACCTCCTCCTGAGGGCAGCTGCCTGGAACATTGGACAGAGTTGTTGTCCAAAGATGCAAGATGAGTCATAGTTTGGTCCAGTCAAAGTGTAGAAGGCCAAGAGAGGCAGGTTTTCAAAAGGTGAACAGACAAGGTTCCAGATATCATAGTTGTTCCCACTACGGGGTTGTTTGCTAGAACTAAAATACAGCTTCCTTCAGATAGAAGCAATTACTGGTGGGAACAGCCTTGCCTCATGAAGAATCATGCAGACCATCTCCATTCTGCCCTTTGCTCAACACTACATGGTTTAGGATTATTGTAGGAAGAGATCCCAGATCAGGCCCATTATCTTCTGCTGCTTCAGCTCTTCAGGATGCTTTGCAGTCAAATCAGCCTCAAGTATTTCTCTGATGTTCTCTGATAAACTGCTATTCCAGAGTCATCTGATGTAGGTCTTCCCAGACTCGTTGGAGTTAGACATGGCCTTGACTTGTCATTTTGTGACTTGTCAGGAAATGTTCTAAACAGCAAAAGTCCAAAACCACTAACTGTAATTTCAAACAAGAGAATGGCACTGCTTAATTTATTGACAGGTTAATAAACCTACATTTCAGTGGTGGGTTTCTATCTGTTCATCGCGATTCAGGCGAACCGGTAGTGACGACGGCGGAAGGCTCTGTCCACCTGCCTGAACATCATCATGGATGCTCTGCGCATGCGCAGGTTCTGTGCATGTGCAGAAGCGTTGCCCATGCGCTCACAGTTCCGAACCGGTAGCAAAGGTAAGTGGAACCCACTACTGCCACATTTGTCCAGAGGCCTATTCTATGATGATAATATACAGCACTGGAGAAATAAGTACTAAGTTACCAGATAAAGTAAATGTGAGCTCTTACTGCATCAGACAGAGTATACAGGTTATACAGATGTAGGATGAAGAATCTAGAGAACCAGCAATACGGAGATCTACTTATTTCTCATGTCACATGGTCTTGATTGAATTCTACCTCTGGGCACCATATTTGTAGCACATCACCATTACAAAGCTAATGATAATCATGCCTCCTTTTAGGCACAGGACATTGTCTGTCTGAGTCTAAATTCTGTCCTTGGTTTGGACATTTGGAGCTAGGCAGAACCAGAGTGAAAGAGTTACCACTTGTATTACTGCTGATTACAGATTTGGGCTACCATGCTTTCTAAACCTTGAAGAGAATGGTTTTCTTTTAATCTAACCTGTCAGTAAATTAACTATGAAAACAATATGTGTCTTTCAGCTTATTTGTATGGATGGATACCCAAATGCCAACAAGCTTAGTCCAGTGAAACTCATTAACTCGTATATGTAATCATTTTCAGAGTAGTAATGTGTATTGCAGTTACCCAGGAATATTTTATTGCCGCTGTAATTATTCACTGATGTACAGAGTTTAAAGACTGAGAAGAAAATCTATTAGGACAATTAGTTTCCCTTTCTGCCCTTGCTATATATTCCCTCATAATATATTATCTACTCCTGTCAGAACTAATGAAATAGTCTCTTGAAAATGTTTACTGTTGCTTCTTATTGCCAAAACAATATTAGTCCTGATAGGAAGAAATTAGGAAAAAGGAAGGATACAAGACAATGAAGTTACATGAAGAAAAAACTTACAGAAATGTAGGTTTGGTGTCACTCTCATAAAAATCATGTTAATACTGTAAGAATCATAAAAAGTTATGGTTGGAGGAGATGTAAGTGATCAACCTTCTGTCCAGTGCAGGGCTCCACTGCCCAATACAAGTATCCAGTTCAGGAAACTACTTTTATTGGAAACAACTTCGTTAGGGTATAACTTATTGCTCCACTTTGATTTAAAGTCAATATTGAGATTCCTTTCAATATTGTCTTTATGAACGTACTGTACAAGTTGTATAGAAAATTTACACTAATCTGATATTTCCAGATGGGTTTCCATCCAGTATTTAAAACTGTTCTAGTCTGTTCGCTTATGTCATAGATCAGTTCTACAGTTGTTAGCATAGTTTCACATGTACAGAGCATGCATGTCATCATATAATCAAAACATCTTGGCAGCAGCATTGCCATGTAATGGACAGCCATCTATCTCTTTTGGAAACATGTTTCTCATAGAGTAAAATTAGGATTTCTCAGTGCCCTCTTGGTCAACCACCTCAACAGGTAGTTAATGACACTATACTTTTCAGTTAATAGCATCTTTTACCACAGTGTTTATTAACTTTGGCAACTTTGAGATAATAATAACTTTATTGTCATTGTATGTATATACACAGTATACCCATACAATGAAATTCACTTAACACCCAAAGACCAGATCCAACACACATAACAATCCCCAAACACACTCTCACCCACCGCAATTCCCCACATTACCCACCCCTAAACCACCCAAACATCCACACAACAGACTCACAACAGATCAAGAGATGCATGGATTTCAACTCTCAGACTTCCCCAGATAGCATTTTTCTCTTGGAAAAAAAAAAGAAAGACAAAAGAGATTTCCTTCTTGTCTCCACTTGAGAATTTTGCAGTAAGATTCATATTACTGATTAATCTGATTTGATTTGTATTCCCTACTTCTATTCAAGGTGTACTCATGTAACTAATAACAGATCATAAATAATAGCAAAAAAGCATTCAAAGTCAGTATTAAACAAGTCACAGTGAAAAGGCATCATGAAAGAGGAAATATCTTGATTCTTTCTATAGAATGATGTACCAATGGTATGTGATATTGGCTAACTTATCTAACATATATGAAGAAATAATCAAAATAGTGTTGGAAGTGGTTTGAAAAGGAAGAGGGGACTTTTTATCATGCATGATGGACTTGTGAATAAATCCAAGACTTAAAAAAACAAAACAAATTTTTAGTGCAAATCCATACACTGATGCAAAAGTTACTGCAGATTAACATCACAAAGAAACCAGGGTTATTTCTTCTGGGTATTATGGACAAGAAATTAAAAAAGAAATATGGAAAAATTATATTGTATTTGGCAACTGCAGCAAGATTATTGTTGGCAAAAAGTTAGAAAAGTGATGAAATATCTTTAGTGGAAGATTGGACCATAAAATTAATGAACCTTGAAAAAATGCTGAAGCTGGGCAGTTTGGTCAGAGAAAAACAACAATGATTCTTTTTGAAAAATTAGTAACCTTATCTTTTCAGATTCATAATTTTTATAACCTTTTATCTTTGATGATAGAATGTGATGTGTTGGGGATTTGGGGATTAAAAGGGGATGAAGAGAATAGGGGAAACATTAGGATTATAATTAATGAATAGAAAGAAGGGTGAAGGACGAATATCATAACTGTATATTTTCTTTTCTTTTTTTCATTTCCTTCTTTTTGTTCTTTTTCTTGCCTTCTATCTTTTGATAAATATCTTCTATCTTCTATTCTTTTACTTATTGAAACATTCTGATTATATACACACACAAATACACACTGACTGTTTTGGACAAATTCCTGTCATTGTCAGTCAAGAAAACTAAGACAAAGCAGTATTCTGACTGATAGTGACAGCAATTTTCATATCTGTGTGTATAACTATATCTATATGTATCTCAGTATCTATATACCTACATAGTAATATCTTTCATATAGGCCATTATAATGTGTTATTCTAGGGAAAGTACTTGTTCTATTAAGAGATCTATGAGTAATTAACTTGATTAATTTCATTAGATATTTGAAATAAATTATTAAATGAATATATTATTCACCCAGTTATGGGAATATGAGGATAATTTATGAACATATTACTGAAATAATTTGATGGATTTCATGTTTTATAATAAATGGTTCAATTTGTTTTTCATTATTCATACATGTCTAATAGTAGCTCTGGATGAGTTTTTGCTCATGAACTACAATAGCATATTTTATCTAAAGATATTACTTGAAGTTTTTTTAAAAAAAAAACCCCAAGGTTTTTACCTTGTAAAACAAACTGTACCAAAAGTTTTATGTCTTAAAATATAGAATGTTAATCATGGTGAATTACCCTCCTCCCAACTTTTTAATCATTGCAATCCTAGGTATTAGAATGCCTCCAAGATTTTAAACTGCATCCAGAAATGCTTTCAGGAGCTGGTTTCCTATAAGATTATTTTCTACTATTCCATTATATAACTCGGTTTGCCATCAAACGTCAACAAATGATCATTAGGATGATGTTCCAGTATCAAAGACAGAGATAGATCTCTGTCCTCACAAAAGAAGCTAAGATCTCAGATATATCTTTCCTGCCACTGTGCTTCATTTGCAAGGTTTCTTTTCACCTTCAAGTCTATTGTGCTGGTGAAATCCTGCAAGAGTTTTGAATCATACTCATTCCCTTTGTTCTGCCAAGATATGACTCACATTTTATTCAGCCACAAGAGATTATTTACATATATAAGTTGACTGTATCCACAGTTTGCATTTTAGATGCATACTTAAATTATAGATGGTATATTGCTAAAAGGGGAGGGGGAAGGAAAAAGTATGCTCCGGAAGCCAATTGTACGTGCAATTCTTTTCTCACAGAAGGAAATCTTCATCCAGCTAGGCATTCCTTATAAAAACCTGTTTGTGAACCTGTATACATCTTAGCTGAATCATGATGTTGGATAATGAGGGTATATATCATTAAATTGGACAACATCGAAATGACTAGCAACTGAACTGCCTTTTAGTATAAGTTTCTCTTCCTACAAATCAGAGACATTTTATATCTTGAAATCAACTCTGAATAACAATATAACAGAAAAACAGAGTTGGAAGGGACCTTGGGGGCTTCCGCTTCCGGTTCCGCTGGCGACAGACTCTGATCGGGCTAGCTCTGGCCCCAGAGTCTGATCCCCCCCATCTGGAGGCCCTTTGGGCCAAGCGCCCCATTATTGGGGCGTTTGCCGTTTGAGGGCGGCTCGCCAGGGGTCCCCTGCCTCACTTCCAGGGGCCGGGAGGCCGATGCTGGCGCGCCCGAGGCTCCAGAGGGGGTGGGAGGCGATCGGCGGCTTTTTTT
>WNWU01000053.1:6579325-6589954 GCA_012654045.1 Ptyas mucosa | reverse complement strand
TTCCCCCCCCCTTGTAGCTGGAAAGGTGCCGTGGCAGAAAACTAGGGGGAAGGAGATGGGGTGAAATCCCTTACCTTTCTGACTTTTCCTTGGAGGATGGCTGTGGCAGAGTTTCTTGGAGAGGTCTGGTGGCCCCTCCCCCCGGCAGGCAATGGCGGCGGTCTGACTTCCTGCTTCTTTATTTATGATTGAAGACAACATTCTCCTCTGGCTTCCTGTTTGACCTACTCTATACTTCGGACTCGTTGCTCCTGTGAGCGCCCACTGGTGGACAGTTGAAAAATTACTTTGATTGCTAATCCCTCTTTCTTCTCTGGAGGTTTGCCCTTTGATTTCTCATCTTCTACTGATCTAAGATGGCTAAGGGCCACAAATCAGCAGCAACTGACATGGGGAAAATTTTGGAAAGACTGGCAATATTGGACCAGAAGTTGGACAAGTTAGATGACGTCCAAAAAGGATTATCTGAAATTAAATCTGAAATGACACTTATGAAAAAAGATTTAAATGATGTTCAACAGCTGGCAGAGCAAAACAAGAAGAAGATGGGGGGTCTGGAGGGGGAGGTACGGGCACTCCAGAAGGTGGAGGATGGGAGAGGAAATGCAATGTTAACCTTACAATTGGATAAGATGTCTTATTTTCTCAGGTTCCAAAACGTGGAACAACTTGACCAGGAAAATTTGAGAGAAGTGATGGTTAAAATGTTGGGTGAATTTTTAGAAAGAGATTTGGAGTCTATTGGAAGGGATGTGGACTTGGTGTATAGAGTAAACTCACAATTTGCAATTTTACATAATCTACCAAGAGAGATTCATATTAAATTTGTGAGAAGGGAACTGAGAGATGAGATATTGAGAAAACAAAGACTGGGGGTGCTGGTGTACAGGGGCAAGGAGATCACCATCCTGAAGCAGATTCCCAGACAGGTACGAGAATTAAGAAGAAAATATTATTTTTTATCAAATAAGCTGTACCTCAAGGGAGTAGGTTTTAGGTGGCTGATTCCGGAGGGTTTGATGATTTTTTGGGAGGACAGTAAGAAGAAAATTAATAATGTAACGGAAGCTAAGGCTTTTTTTGACCAACATAAATCCTTCCTAGGTGGAGAAGATACAGGAGCCGAAGAGGGGGAAGTATTAGATGATCAAGGAGCGGAGGCGGACGGAGCTGTTGCGGCCCGGGAGGGGGAGGGAGGCCAGACCATGGTTTTAAGAGCCAGAACTAGGAAATGAAGAAAGGAGGGGAATCTATTGTTTAAGGTTTTTTTAATTGACTTTTTTTCTCTCTCTCTTTTTTTATTGTATTTTGTATAACACTCTTTTTTTTGTTTATATAATTTTTATATAACCTGGTTGTTTGTTTTGATTTAAGATAATAATGTCTGTTGTGTGAGAAATTAAAAAAAAAGAAAATAATAATTGAAATATCTTTATATAAAGATATTGAAAATTCAACATATTGTAAACTATAATATTGTATATTCTTAACCAATAAAAACTTTTTATTTTAAAAAAAAAAAAAAGGAAGGGACCTTGGAACTCTTCTAGTCCAATCCCCTGCTCAGGCAGGAAACCCGATACCATTTCAGACAAATGGTCCAATCTCTTCTGAAAAACTTCAGTGTTGGAACACCCACAACTTCTGGTGGCAAGTTGTTCCACTGATTAATTGCTCTGTCAGGAAATTTTTCCTTAGTTCTAGGTTGTTTTTCTTCTTGATTAGTTTCCATCCATTGCTTCTTGTCCTGCCTAGAGGTGCTTTGGAGAATAGCTTGACCCTCTCATCTTTTTGGTAGCCCCTCAAATATTGGAACACTGCTATTGTGTCTCCCCTAGTCCTTCTCTTCATTAAACCATTGCATCCAATTGCTTCTATCTTTTTTAAATTCTCTTTTTAAAAAAAGATAAAATAAGGTGGTAATGTTCCAGAACTCAGCAAGAAAGGTGATCTCTGATCACTTGAGTTGCTTACATATTTACACAGTTTCAATTCACTGGAAAATCCCGAGATCAAAATGATATGTCAAGTCATTCATACATTCAAATCACTAACGATGACATGTTAGTCTGATGGGAGCCTCATGCCAAACACTTTTAAGATTGTTTTCTTCATATGGGAAAGTGTAGAACTGAGTCAGAGAGTTCATCAAATAAGCTCCCTGGTTAAGGTTTCTCCTAGCTGATGCTATCCATATCGCGCAACAGTTTCCACAATTCCTGGAGGAAACATCTTATCTAGATCCATTCCAGTCAGGTTTCAGGTCTGGGCACAGCACGGAAACGGCATTGGTTGCGTTGGTTGATGATCTCTGGAGGGCTCGGGACAGGGGATGCTCCTCTGTTCTGGTCCTGTTGGATCTCTCAACGGCTTTTGATACCATCGACCATGGTATCATGCTGCATCGGTTGGAAGAGTTGGGGATGGGAGGCACCGTGTTACGGTGGTTCTCCTCCTTCCTCTCTGACCAGTCGCAGTTTGTGTTGGCAGGGGGGCAGAGGTCGACCTCGAGGCCTCTTATCTGTGGAGTGCCACAGGGATTGGTCCTCTCGCCCCTTTTGTTCAACATTTATGTGAAGCCGCTGGGTGAGATCATCCGTGGTTTTGGGGTGAGATACCATCAGTACGCTGATGACACCCAGCTGTACATCTCCACCCCAGACCACCCCAACGATGCCCTTGAAGTGATGTCCCAGTGCCTGGAGGCTGTGCGGATCTGGATGGGGAAGAACAGGCTCAAGCTCAACCCTTCCAAGACTGAGTGGCTGTGGCTCCCGGCATCCCGATATAGTCAGCTGACTCCATCACTGACTATTGGGGGTGAGTCTTTGGCCCCCATGGAAAGGGCTCGCAATCTGGGAGTCCTCCTGGATAGGCAGCTGTCCTTGGAGGATCATCTGACGGCTGTGACCAGGGGGACCTTTTGTCAGGTTCGCCTGATTCGTCAGTTGCGGCCCTTTCTTTATCGGGATTCCCTGTGCACAGTCACTCATGCTCTTGTCACCTCTCGCCTTGACTACTGCAATGCTCTCTACATGGGGCTCCCCTTGAGGAGCACCCAGAGGCTCCAACTGGTCCAGAATGCGGCCGCGCGGGTAGTGACGGGAGCAACATGGCGCTCCCATGTAACACTGCTCCTGCGCGAGCTGCACTGGCTCCTGGTGGTCTTCCGGGTGCGCTTCAAGGTGTTGGTTATTACCTTTAAAGCGCTCCATGGCATAGGGCCTAGTTATCTGTGTGACCGCCTACTGCCACAAATGACCTCCCACTGACCCGTGCGCTCCCACAGAGAGGGCCTCCTCAGGGTGCCATCAGCCAAACAATGTAGGCTGGTGACCCCCAGGGGGAGAGCCTTCTCTGTGGGGGCAGCTACCCTCTGGAACCAGCTGCCCCCTGAGATAAGGAGAACTCAAGACCTCAGTGCCTTCCGCCGTGCCCTTAAAACCTACTTTTTCCAACAATCTGGGCTGACTTAGGAAGTAATTTTAGATGTTTTTAAATTGGTTTGTTATTTTTAAAATTGGAGCCAAATTTATATGTATTTTTAATTCTTAATATTTGTATTGTATGCTTTTAATTCTGGCTGTTCACCGCCCTGAGTCCTCAGGGAGAAGGGTGGTATATAAATTGAATGAATGAATGAATGAATGAATGAATGAATGAATATATTTTGACTTGTACGGTTACTTGCATGCTGAGCCTGAACATCTTTATACATGCAGTAATGATCCAGGCTCACATAGAAACCAACTTGGCCAGGGTCATGGACTAACTTTGGCAAGGACAGTATGCCACAGAATATACTGTGACAAACTGTGCCATATACAGAGAAATATTTTTATTTCAAAATTTCAGGAAGGGAAATATACTGCACGTGTACTAGGAGCAATACTTTAGTTGAGTTAAAAGGGAGACTTTTTGCATGATAGTGTACGTTTGCAGATAAGTGTTAGGTTTCTCTTGATTAACGATATTCTAACTGTACATCAGCTCAAATTTTCTACACAGGAGTTTCTCAATAAATGCAAATGCTGGTGCCATTAGAGAAGTATAACCACATGAAGACAAAAGAAACAGATTGCAGGTCCTAAGATCATGCTTCCCAAGGGTATTAAAATTGTTTAAGAGTCAAGGCATTTCCCTAAGGACAAAAGGATAAAAGATTAATAATGGCTGCTTTATTGGACCCCTGCTATTTTAATGTATCTAGCAACGCTTGCGTCTCTGTGTGCATGTGTATTTCAGTTTTGCTGTAGTTCCCTTCCAGCAAGTACAATTTAATGGAGCCTGGGGCTAGTGGCACAAAGATTCATAATATTATAGACATTCCTGAAATAGCAGCAAAGGTCAAGAGAGTCCTAAATAGTCACAGTGAACTATGTCTATCTTAATCTAACATTTGCCATTTGCTCTAGAAGGCGGACATAAACTTTAGCAAAATTGTCTTTAGTAAATAATGATAAAATAAGAAATATTGAATAGTATAGCAAATACCATTGAGGATAACATTCAAGGTAACATTCTCAGTTAGACAGTTACACACACATGCCTACACACACATACACACACATGCAGACCAGGGGTGGGTTCTAAATTTTTTTACTACCGGTTCTGTGGGCGTGGCTTATTTTGTGGGCATGGCTGGATGGTCATGTGACAATTATTTAGGATTTAACAGAGGTACTGGTCTACCAGGCTTTTAACTGCTGGCAGAGCTGTACCGATCTACCCATTTATTTTTGCAGGCACTGATCTACTCATGTATTTTTGCAGGCACCGGTCTACTCATTTGTTTTCTTTTAACACTGATCAGCTGTAGGGCAGCCCTTTGAAGCCCCGGGGCAAGAGTTTAAACAGGTTTTTTTCCCTCTAGCCATCAGCTGGGACTCAGGAGGTAGCAATAGATTGGGGTGGGGCCAAATAAAAGGTAAGAATAATGCGGGGGATGGGGGGCAGGGGGGGCAGAACCAGTTCAGTGACTCAGTGACTTCACCCTCATAAGAATAATGGGGGTGGGAGGGCACGGGGGGTGGGGGGCACGGGGTGGGTGGGGCGGGGGCAGAACCGGTTCAGTGATGTCATATCGTCACCGCTACCAGCGCGGGAGAACCGGGCCGAACTGGGAGGAACCCACCACTGATGCAGACACACCACAAACAGTGATCCTGAGTAAGGTAGACTAATGGCTAGAAATTTTCTCACAGAAAGCCATGCATTTTACTTCCATGACAGATTGTTTATTTAATTTATTAAGTTGTAGCCTATCTTTTCGCCTAAATCAGGCTCTTGATTCCAAGGGCATTTCAAAAGATTACAACAATGAGTTACAGCACAATTTTAGGTAAAATGAGGACTTCTATAAAAATGGCATAGCAGGTACCCAAAAGGTGTTTGAAGTTCAATTTGTTTTCCAAAGAAATTAGGAATTGAGTTTTGAAAGTACCTATATTGTACTATTTCAAAGGAATACACGACAGTACTAAGAAGTCTCTGTTAATAATCAGCTTAGCTTTGAAAGTAAATATCTTTTTATGGTCTTTTTACTGGTGATAGTAGAGAAGGGCTACTAAGATGTTGAAAGGGCTGGAAACCAAGTCCTATGAGGACCAGTTAAAAGACATATGTTTAGTTTGCAGAACAGAAAGTTGAGAGGGGATATTAGCTGCCTTTATATATTTGAAGGGCAGTCACACTATAGAGGGTTTAGACTTATTCTCATTTGCTCAAGGGAGACTAGAACTAATGGGATGAAACTTCAAGGACACAGATACAAATTAGACATTAAGAAGAACTTCTTGACAGTAACAGCTGTCAATCATGGGAATAGATTACTGCATGAAATGGTTTCTTCCCCTTCACTGTAGGTTTTCAGAGACCACATAGTCCTCTATTGGGGATGGTGTAGTGAATCCTATTGAGTGCAGGAAGTTGGATTTAATGACCTTTTTGGCCCCTTCTGCTCTATGATTTTGTCCTTAAGTTGACTTAAAACTGTATTTGTGACAGCCTGCATTCAGCCATAGTTACCTGCTAATTGTTCATATATTCACACAGATACCCAAACAAATGCTTTGTGCTAGTTAGCTGATAAGAAAACCTAAGAATATCATTTAGCTTCCCATTGGAAAATGTTCTCTTAAGAGGGACAAATAGCAATAGCACTTAGATTTACATACTGCTTCACAGTGCTTTACAGCCTTCTCTAAGTGGTTTACAGAGTCAGCATATTGCCCCCAACAATTTGGGTCCTCATTTTACCCACCTCAGAAGGATGGAAGCCTGAGTCAACTTCAGAAGCTAAAAGGAAGGTTCATTATCTAAGTGTATGCCAGGTTTATCAAGTATAAGACGCTTATACAGGAGTTCTTTTTTTAACTTGCCTGCACAACATATTTAATTCTTAACATTTATATACTTCCCAAGGACATTTACTATATCAAGAAAAGTAATAATTCTCAGAGTGGTTAATCGGCTTCAATAATCATCAGATCAAAATTGACAATTTAAGCAAAAGGTGACTTAGGTTTTCCTTCGACCATCACCTAATGGCAGCATTTCCAACAGGACACCTATTTTCTCAATGGTAGTGCAATTGGGCTGTCTGGAATTAAAGTTTAATGCAAACTGGTAGAGGTTTGCTAAGCACTGTATAACAGAGTAAAATCTGCAAAAGCCTGTAATTGAAGGAAGTTAGAATTTGGAGTGGAAGGTATAAGAACTTCTAGAAAAAGTAAACAGAACATAAAAAGTGGAGGATGTTAGGCAACTTGAATCAGGGAGGAAATTAAAATTAGGGGACCTGGCCAAGGAGGACTTGTCTGCAGGAAGAAACAAAGAAAAAACAAAACAAAACACCCAAGAGTTAAAAATATTTGAAAGTATGGAGCTGAGTGCAAAGGTGATAAATACTGAAGATGGGGACAAGGGGAGGAGTGGAAAGCTTCACCAGTGAGGAAAATGCCCAATAGACCAAATGGGAAAGGACTGAGGCTTGAAGAACCAAGAGAAGAGGTTGACTGAATCACATAGGCCAGAACTGAGTGATTCTGTCCAGAAAGATCAAACAGCCAATAAGAGGAGCATGATGAAAATGCTACAGATTCCAGTTGTTATTTCGGTCATTTTGTGAGTGGGATGTGTGTGCTTCTGAAATATATCTTTAAAAAGTCTGATGTGTTAAGTGAGAGAAAAAGAGAGTGAGGAAAAGGAAGACTACTTTTTCAGCAAGCCCTCTCTGCAGGCTTCCAATGAGGTCAATAGCTTAGTGTTGTTTAAAATTACTCTTTTAGCTGTGCAATTCTATTTTTATGTTGGTATGGTTGTTGTACCTTTAAATGCAAGTAGTGAAGCTGTTCTTGGGTCTTCATAACAGAGTTTTATTGATTTTGCAAGGAAGGAGAAAAGGGTAATTACTCCTTCGGGCCCTCCCTGTTGGATGCAGGCTTGATTCTGGGTTTAAAGTAAATTTCAAAGGAACTGTAGAGATTGTGTTTGGAAGACCTCAGACTTATCAGCAACTCAAACTCAGAACAGTTTCTGTATTCAGACAGCAGCTACAGCATTCAGTGAAGAATTCTAAGTCTCCAAGACTTTCTCATTTTCCATTTCTTTCCTATTTGAATGCCGTGTCTTTTAAACTGTAACTTATGAATACAGAATGTCATAACAGTCAGTATGAAAGAGTTTTTAAAAAATAATAAATAAGACTTGAACTAATTGTGCACATCCTTACTTGGCAGTTGGTTCTACCGATCTCAGTAAAATTATTTCCAAAGAGGAACATGAAATTTCCTCCGTGATAAAGAAATTTGACTTATATCTTTGTACTGAACTCAACCCCTTAACTATCATGCACCTCCAACAGAGGCATGACTCAGGTTGTAATTTTCCAAAGACTGGATGAACATAACCAGAAACTAAATCTTTACGTTAATTCTAGAACCGCAGTTATAAAAGACAGTTGACAGTTTTCTGAGCAAGTGGAAAAGATGATAGCAGAATTTATACCTTGTCCAACTTCAAACCCTGGTGCAGTTTTTCTATATTTCCACTTGTGCAGAAAAGTGATAGCCTTTTTTTAGATGTTCCCAAGTTACATTCACTGAAGGGCGATTAGCATATTTATATTTTTGGCATTTCTGCTGTCCTGTCCAGTCAGGTAGAGAGCCTCCTACCCAGAAGTGGGTTTCAGCAGGTTCTGACCAGTTCTGGAGAACTGGTAGCGGAAATTTTGAGTAGTTCAGAGAACTGGTAAATACCACCTCTGACTGGCCCTGCGCCCATCTATTCTTTGCTTCCCGAGTCCCAGCTGATTGGGAGGAAATGGGGATTTTGCAGTAACCTTGCCCTGGATTGGGGATGGAATGGAGATTTTACAGTATCCTTTCCCTGGAGTGGGGTGGGAATAGAGATTTTACAGTATCCTTCCCCTGCCATGCCCACCAAGCCACATCCACAGAACTGGTAGTAAAAAAATTTCAAAACCCACCACTGCTCCTACCACTAATTGATTGAAAACCAACACTGTTTGTTTTGATTTATTGGTTTTCTTCCCATCCCTGCTAATTGTCAGCTGCTAACATCCACGTCTGAAATATAAAGAATAAGAATGAAGTGCTATGCATTAAAAAGGTTAAATGCTTACTTATCCGTATGCGATAAGTTTTATGATAGCAGGTTGATTCATGGGTTTTTTTTTAAAAAAAAGTTTCTTGCAATCATCTCTATCCCCTACACTCCTGATGTAGTTGACCTTTCTTTCACAGTGGTATGGGACCACTATGGATAAAAAGTTATTAATATCTTAGTGCAAGCACATTAATAATCTAAATGAAGCACAGAAAAATATGTTATTTCCAGTGAACCCATTGTTTTAGTGCCAGGAATTCACATCTCAGGTTAAAGTGACCGGCTTATAGAAGAGCAGCAGCAAAGTAATAAAGAATACACATTTTCTGCAGTCACATAAGAAAAAAGTATACATTATTTTTCCTATATTTTGGGGATGTCTTGGTTATAGCTTAGGGTAGGGAGACATGTTGGTGATCTTTGAATTATTCAAAGATTATTTCCTGATTATTTCAGGTTAAATCATATATTATGTCCTGTTAAGAAAAGAAGTGAGATTTTTATTCCAAGTAAGCATTGTTTTGTTTTGGTAGAGTTGGTGTCAGAATCCTTTCCAACCAATTTTAGGTAAACTTCATTTAATAACCAAAATTGGGACCTATAACTTAGTGATTAAGTGAAGCAATCACTAAGTGAAAAGATGTTTGTGCTTAGGATGCTATTTTACCTTTGCTGTGCTTTACAGACCGAAGGAGATCATAAATGCAAAAATTGGTAATAAAATTACTTTTTCATCACTGTCATAACTGCGTACAGTGGCTGAACAAGACAGTCACTAAACAAGGATTACTCTAGTACATTTTCTCTAAAATTTGATTGTGAGAATATTTTCATTATAAAATGGCTGTCACAGGCATACCGTAATCATTCATAAAAACACACTTTTAACATCACAATCCCATTCGCATTTCAGAATGTATTATTGCCTTCTCATAGACATACATAGAGTCATGCAGCTTACTTTTTTATACTTTCAAAGTCAATAGAGAAATGAGTCCTTAGTTTGCATCTTGTTGGTGAGGTTCTCTATTTTCTTACTATTCCCGTAAAAGGCAAGTACTGCATTCTTCTTTGTAACTGAGGCTATTATATTAGCTTGAGAGCAAATGGTATGATTAATCTAGAAGAGAGAGAGTGTGTGTTTTTTGTATTGTTCAATATTTTATGAATATTGGTCATCCAACATGTATAGTTTGATCAAGTGGGAAGTTGCAGGATTATTCTCAAAGTCCTCCTTAGGCCAGATTTTTTTTAACTTTAGTATGAGATGTGCAGTGTTAAGCATTTTTTAAAAAAGAGTTAGTTCTGATGTAGTTTTTCCTCACAAATCTTTCTTCCTTATTCTACAGGGATTTTGCCTTGTAGCATATTGAATGCATTTCTCAATAGCTATTCTTTGGTGGAGGAAAAATTAATGTTATGTTGAAATAAGCTCTGAAACACTCTAATTCAGATTTCTAGTTGCGTTGCTAAGAACCACTTTTCATGATTAAACGATATAGTAGCTAGCAGGTGATGAGCCTGCCTCAATGGCTGAACACATTGTGTTTTTATGGCATCTTAAAAGATCCGTCCAGATGAATCATTCTTCAGTAGTAATGTCATTACCCCCATCTTCTTTTTTTCCATGCTGAGAATTCAATAGCTTGATATTGCCTTAACACACCAATTGTCATCTTTGGGGAGTGAAAGGAACATTCATATGCAACATGTGCTGTTGCTTCTCTGCCCTATTTGATCATTCTTGTAATTCAGCTATAACTAATCTTTTATTTGGAAATATCTTCACCCCACTTTGTGGATAGGAACACCCTGCCATGGATGACTAATCTTCTAGAAGTGGTTTAAATATGGACAATTGTGACTAGAGTTGCAATGACTAGCTCCCATTTTCATTTCAAAAATGAAAACTAAGTACAACTTGTTGCAGTTAAGTATTTCAAAAAGGAAGCAGTGTATATGTATATGTATATGTATATGTATATGTATATGTATATGTAT
>WNWU01000053.1:6534023-6579315 GCA_012654045.1 Ptyas mucosa | reverse complement strand
TGTATATGTATATGTATATGTATATGTATATGTATATGTATATGTATATGTATATGTGCATATATATGTGTATGTATGTGATCAGGTTTGGAAGGGGCCTTAATTATGCCCCTTCCATATATACTGTAACATATATGTTATATATGATAAGCAGCAATGATTTGAATATACTAATGAGTGCCACTTATGTTTTGAAGAAGGCATGTGTTGCACAATTTAACCATTTACATGTGATACCGAAGAGAACTATTGAGTTACTGCTCCAGTTAAAATGTACGATTGCAAAACATACTTTGAAATATACTGTCACTCTATGTGGAATATTTTCTTTATATGCTTTCAATAATATTTACATAATATTTAAAGTTAAATATTCAAAAAAATAAACAGTAGCAATGCCATTTTACAAGGACTACCTTGTTTCCCCCCAAATAAGATCTATTCTTGAAAATAAGCCCTGTGTTTTACATGTGTGCCTAATAGAAGTCCTACCCCCATAATAAGACCTACTTAAGAACCTGTGCAGCCAAATGGCTGCCCATTCCTTCTGGTTGCTTGCAGTGCCATAGCCAAGAGGTGAGGTAGGGTGGTGGTGGAGCTGCCCCATGTGCCCCGCACTGGCTTACTTCAGGGCTTCCCATGCCCAACACCTGCATCGCAGCCGCAGCACCAGAAGTCATATGCAGCAGGAACCCACATGGCCGCCAGTACACTTCTTCTGCATACTCGAGGCAGGTGTCAGGGCATGGATGACCTGGCTGCAGGGGCCCTGAAGTGAGACAGTGCAGGGCACGTGGGGCAGTTCCATCCCTCTGCCTCAGAGCACTGGCACTGGTTGCCACGCAACCTCCTGGCCCCCCATCCCCATGAGCAAGCAGAAGAAGTGGGCCTCCCATACATGGAAAAAAAATAAGACACACCCTGAAAATCAGCCCTAGTGCTTATTATGGGGCCCAAAAGAAAATATGACCCGGTCTTATTTTTGGGAAAACACAGGTAGTTTTGCTCTTGTAGATAAGTGAGCAGAACATGGAAGGTTGGTTGTGCAGGTAGTCCTCAACTTACAACCACACTTTGAACTGGAATTTCTATCATACGTTGTTGCATTTGTAAGTCAACTTATCATATGAGCCAACCCAATTTTACAACCAGTTTTACCTGCCCAATTTGAAAACAAAGTCTTTAACATCTAATGCGATTATCATTCGTACTATCTGCATCTTCAAAAATAGTTAGAAGATGACTCTAAAGCTATTGGTTTCTGCCAACCTTTCTGGGCTGAAAACAAAAAAGAAAGGATTATTGTACCATGTGGACTGCAGCAGGTAGACTGGAGACTTTCTGTGCAAAAGGAAAATAAAACGGAGTGCAATTTCTGCCCTTCCTTTGCATTGGATGGATTGTCTTGTTGTCTGCCAAATAGGCAGGCAGGCAGACAGACAGACAGTTAGATACATTGAGAGAGATTCTCAAAGGTACCAAGGAAGCAGCTTTCCTCCAGAAAACTTGCTAAGGCAGTTGAAATCCAGGAGCTGGCAGAGAGGCAGGATTTTCTGAATATGGCCCATTTACCAGTTTCACAGAAATGCAGCATTTCCCAGATGCTACTATAAACCTCTTGTGGTTTCAAATACACTGCAACTGAACCAGCAACAAAGGAGTTTAGGTTTTGTGACATCACAGAGCATTCAAAATAGCAGAGTGCTCTTGTGTGGAAGTGCCTATTATCAAAAATATCTAGGTTAGTTCACTTATGTCAGCATTTGAAAGCTCACACTTTGGAAACAAAGGGCCAGTTGTTGGAAGTACTTAAATGTGGTACAAATCTGACTATAAAATGTTTTCTATATAAGTTACAAATACCATTTATTCAACAAGAGTGTTATTCATGGTTTGTTCTGATCCTCTCCCCCTTCCCCACTTATCTCTGGCTGTTTGTCTCACCTCTTGTTTTTGTTTTTTGTTTTGTCTTGGCTCCTTTCACAGTCCGATCCTGAACAAACTTAACTTGTTATCTATTCCCAGACCACTATCTTTTCCTTGCATTACACTTATTTTATCTTTTGACAGCTTTATGCACACTTACAAATTTGTTTACCCACCTTTCTCAGACTCTCTATTTTTTTCCTTCCAGCCCATTCTCTTCATTTATATTATAAAGCTAATTTAATATTCTCCATAGCACCTTATTACTGCCAAACCAGAGGTGAGTTTCAGCAAATTCTGACCAATTCTGGAGAAACGGTAGCAGAAATTTTGAGTAGTTCAGAGAACCGGTAATAAAAATTCTGACTGGCCCCGCCCCCACCTATTCTCTGCCACCCAAGTCCCATCTGATTGGGAGGAAATGGAGATTTTACAGTATCCTTCCCCTGTTAGGCCCACCAAGCCGTGCCGCACCCACCAAGCTACACCAATAGAACCAGTAGTAATTTTTTTTGAAACCCACCACTGTGCCAAACATATCATTAAATAAAGTAGAATTTCATGATTCTGACACGGCAAAGTTTATGAAGAAGGTAGACAACAACAACAAAAAAATCAAAACAGGCTAAAACTGTGCAAAAGAGGACTTTTAACAACATATCCTTTTGATTGGGAATCATAATATATTCAGCGTATTGAAATGTGTATTCTTCATCAGCAAATGCATTAAGTTTATGTAGTGGTATTGGCTGGATGGATGAGCTCATTGGTAGCAGTGGATTTTCACATTACAACTACTCTTTTATCAGAGTTTCATTCTTATTATGTTATACTGTTGCTGCAGAAACCACGCTAGAACTCACAATGAAGAACCTGATAAATGGTGCTTTAAAGCTGCGAAACCAGCACTGCCATAAAATGCCTGTGGAAAAAAAAATGCAAATCAGTTTCCTCCCCCCCCTTTTGGACACTGATAAACCATTCTATGTACATAGAAATATTAACTCAAGCAAACGCTATAACCTTTTAAGAACAAATAAACAATAACTAAAAAGGGAAGAAAATGTATCAAAAGAGTTACAGTATAGTAATACTGCCCTCAATATATTAGTTTATTTATTCATTCATTCATTCTTGTGTTTATTATTATGCTGCCACTGGTGTTCATGAAGCTTTACACAGCTAGTAAACAAAAGATGAGTCCCTGCCTTAAGTAGCTTACAGCCTAATTATAAATATCTCTGGATTCTGCAGGCAAGTAAGCTAAAATATTCTAAGATGCTGAGAATTTATTAAATGAGGAATATAATTAGAAAAAGCTTGCAAAAGTTCAATAAAGTTGTGGATTTCTAAAAATATGAATTTAAAATGTAAAAAAAAAAAGAACATGAAAGCAAGTGAGGTCCAGTGTTATGGGATAAGCTGTGAATATTTAATTGTCATATATACAGAACCCTTTCCAATCTGAGTCGGATTGTTTATTAAAATAATTCAAATTATTTTCCTTTTAGAGATGTAATGAAAAAAGTGCAGAATTCTATCCAAAGAATGCATGAAAAGGAAGGACTTTTTTCCTGTCCTCATTCAATTAATATTTTCCTAATCTTGTTCCTCTTAAAGCTCAATGTTTTGTTCTGTCAACCCCCAGCAGGGCATCTACAATGGGGTTTTAAAAAGTCAAAATGGCAGCCATGACCATGCAACTAAGGTTCTCTTTTATGTGGCTCCCACTTAGTTGTTTGTTCTTTTTGCCTACAACTCTCCTAATCTCAATTCCTTCCTTCCTTCTACCATTACATTATCTTAGTGAATTAGGCTATTTAAATTTTTTGTTCTGTCTGAGGCAATCCTAACTCTTTTTACAGCTTTATATCACTACAGCTAGTTCAGAGGTTCTGCTAACACTCTCCTTTTTGTTTCCCTTGTTCTTAAACCATTGTCCAATTCAATGTCTCTCCATTTTTGTTGAATATCCATATCATCATTTGTATGTATGTGTGTGTGGTCTTTGTTTAACAATCACTCATTCAGTGACTGTTCAAACGTATGACAACAGTGAATGAGTGATAGTTATAATGGGGTCTTCATACTTATGGAACCACATTTTATTGTCATGTGATGACAATTTGCAGCTTTCCCCACAAGCAAAACTCAATGGGGAAACCAGCAGGAAATCAGAAGTCGCCATCATGTGAAGTCCTTACTTAATGAATCTTGCAATCATCATTTAATGATGGTAACCTGTGAGAGGCATGATGGCACAACAGTTAAAGACAGTGAGGTTGTCAGCTGGAAAGCTGACAGCCCAGTTTTGAGACCCGAGAGCCACGTAATGGGCTGAGTTCCCGTTACTTTCCCCAGCTCCTGACAACCTATCAGTTCGAAAGCATGCAAATGTAAGTAGATAAATAGGTGGGAAGAGAACAATGTTCTGTGCATCTCAGCATATAATCACGCTGGCCACATCACCATGGAAGTGTCTTTGGACAATGCTGGATCCCTTCTCCAAATACGGAGATGAGCACTGCCTCCTAGAGTCAAACATGATTGGACAGGGGAAACCTTTACCTTTAATCAGGGACTGCTGACACAGCCCATCATTAAGTGTCATGGTCACATGGTTTTTCAACTTACATTGCTTAACAATGGAGATTCTGGTCCCAATTATCTTGATAAGCAAGAGCTATCTGTATCTCCACCTGTAAGTGTAAGGATAACTCTGGTTCAAGATATTTCTGAGCATATGAGCCTGTGTATTTAAAAGCAGGCTAAGGTCATTGGGACAAATTGCATTCTCAGTAAATCTAAATCTAAGCTTCTGGCACTTATATTATTTTTTTCATAAGAATTAACAACCACCTGGGGCCTATTTAAACCTTCCCTGCTATGAAGATAATCCTCTGCCTATATTGTACTCTTTGGAAGCATCTTCCTTAGTATTGATGCCCTCATTTCCTACCTTTCAAAGAAATCTTTTTTTTAAAATATTACTCCTTTGCAGTACATAAATCTCTGTTGGAAGTTGGCTGTTCATTCTATTAAAAGTTGGCTCCCTGCCTACTGGCAGTAAGGCTTGCTAGCTTCCTGAGGGGGAAAACGTGTGAACCAAGTACTGACTCCAGGTTTTGGAGGGCACCCCCTTTGTGATGTCAGCTGCTGCAGCTCCTCTCAGCAGTAGTTTCTACATTTGCCAGAGAGAGAATAAGCAAGCAAGTGAACGAGCAGCTGTTCCTTCACCTTTCCACTGTGATTCATTAGTTTCCCTTTTCTGTAGGTGAGGGTGGCAGGGGTGACTGAGCAGGTGGCAACCATGAAGAGGAGAACCAACAGGTGCTTCTTTTTCTTTCTTTTTTTTTTTACTACTCATAAAAAGTCTACTTTGCCCTCCTTGTAAAACAGTTCCATAATAGCTTCCGTTATTTTTGTCATTGGTTGTTGATAAAGCATGCCTGTGCTCCTGTATTGCTGCACAATTACTTTGGGATACCTGCTCATGTTGTAATTTTCATAGACTCACTAGATGTTTTCTAAATGTTTTCGCAAAGCAAGAAACAGGAAAACTACCCCTGCCTCTACTTTATTTTGCTTTGGTTGTTTGATCAATAGAAAAGATGCAAAGAATTCTGTCAGAACTTCTGTCAGAAGTGGATTTGGGCTCTTGTCCCCCTGTCCCCCCCCCCGCAAGAATGGGGCAAACAGTATCATCAACTGATCTTCTTCACCACAACTCTATTGCAGGTAGAAGCATTATGTCTAAAAAGACCTCCTGACAGCGGGAATGAACAATAAGCAATGAACTGGGTTTTATCATTAGAAGCGAAAGGAGCTTTCTTTAAAGAAATGTGTTATAAAGATAGGTGAAGCTCAGTACTTAACTAACTATATCCTACCAGAAAGAGAGTGAAAGGCCATGTGCTTTGTGTGCTTTAAGAAGAAAGGCAGAAGTCACCTGAGTTTAGCAGCCTCTTAGACTAAAGGGCAATAATTTTATTTTGGTCTTTTTAGTGACTCCGTAATCCCATGCATCGGGGTGGAGTTGGGGCAACTGAATGGAGCTAAGTGTTTACCGGCCGGATGCCCTTCCTGTCGCCAATGCAGAGTTCGCAGCTGATATTTACTCATTGTGCCCAAAGAGAGAAATATTTGCTGCTACCTAAGATCGAACTTACAGCCTCCTGATTGTGAGGTGAGAGCTCCACCTCTAGGCCACTGCACCACTCAAAGGGCAATAAAATAAAAGGAGCCTGGTTTAGCTCAGCAGACTAAAAAGCATAGTGATTAAAACCAGCTGTCTGCAATTACTGTAAGTTCGAATCTCACCAGGGTCAAGGTTGACTCAGCCTTCCATCCTTTCTAAGGTAGGTTAAATGAGGACCCAGTTTATGGGAGCAATAAGCTGACTTTGTATAAATATACAAAAGTATGAAGGCTATTGCTTAACGCATTGTAAGCCGCCCTGAGTCTCCGGAGAAGGGCGGCATATAAATCAAATTTAAAAAAATAATAACAAGGAATAAATCTACCTATATACTACTAAAATTCCAATTTCTATTTGCAACCTTCAACTGGTATGACTCGGGAAACAACCATTGAACCAACATACTTCAAAAGGACACATTACTCCCGTAGGAATGCAATTTGAGGAACTTGTAGCCTATTTCTTCCATGCTGGCCAATTGAGATGCCATGCACTGCCAAAAGGCACCACCCCCATGCACCCTTCTCTTTCCTGCACCATCTTCCACACCTCACTGACCAATGCAACACCTCTCTTGCACTTAAATACACCTTTCCCAAACTGCACTGACACCCCACAAATCCCTCCCCAATTCCTATAACCATCCACAACCTGTATGGCCCACTGTGTACCCTTCCAGCTCATGCCATCCCTGCACCCTCTCCAACAAGTGCCATCCTCTGAGTCCTCTCTGACCTATGAAGCACCTCTTGTGCACCCCTTGGTATTTCCACACTCACTTCCAACTCATGGTGCATCTTTGCATACCCCACCTCCTTCCAAACCTGCATAGCACCTTTTGCACAGCTTTGCACACTTGACACCTGTGCACCCCATGCACCCTCCCAGATCTATGAGGCTTTTCTCATGCACTCTTGTGCACCGTTTCCAACCCACATAATTCCCCCCCCACACACACACACACTTACAGGTGGTTTCCCCATGACTTTCCACAGTAACTCTTGGCATCCTTGTGCACCTTCCATGACCTGCACTGTACCTTCTAATGGTGGGAGGGGGAGGAAGAGAGTCAGAAAGAGGAAAGGAAAAGAATAAAAGAAGATATCCAGTGCTCCATACCACTTTCCTCCAAACAAAGGCAGTGGGGAAATTGGCAGGAACTGGCAAATACAGCACAGGTTTGGGAGGATGCAGGTGGATGTTGCATGGGTCCAGAAGGATGCATGAATGGCTGCCATGGCATGTGCATAGAGAAACTGGAGAGGGTGTGAAGACAAGGGAGACTTACCTGAGCAACTTTCAGCCCACCCAGCTGATTTCCCCATTGATGTTTATCCTGAAATCTTCCCACAAGTAAAGACAGTGGGGAAGCCAATAGTTTTCTGACCTAGGCTTCCTGAGTCATTAAAACACACGAGTAGTCAAAATCCTCTTTTATTGCAACAGCTGTGAATTCTGTTCATTCACAGATCAGTCCCAATTATTTATAAAGAGCCCTTCGGGAGAAGTCCTTTGGGATAATCACCCACCTTTATCTCGACACACTGCCAAAGACCTAATTGACAAAGCCACACAGAATCCAGAATCAAACAGAGCTTCAGGCTTTAAGCTGAACTGAATGAACAAATGTTGCTTCCTGCAAAGGCCCATGTGCCTTTACTCCTCTTTTAAGTCTTATAGGAGGGGCCAATCATCTCCCAGCCCTACTCCCGAGTTGTCCCTTTTGTTTTAGTTGTTCTTGCCTTCTGGTAGCTCTGCGCATGTGTGCACTGAGAACAGGTCCTCTTCCTCACTGAGGTCCGACTCTGGAGACTCCAGAGGCAGCACGTACCTCCCAGATGGCCCTTTCTCTGCCTCCAATGCAGAGCCCACGTCCGAGCCTTCCCCAGACTCCAGGACTGGCCCATGGTCCTCCCCAGCCTCCTTACTGTCCGACTCTGCTGCCAGCTCCACAGGCTGCTGGTGGACCACAGCAGATAGGAAGTTGTAAATTCAAGGCCAGCAACAGATAAATGGCTGCTGCCAGGTCGGAAAGGTTGTGAGGAGATTCACAAGAGGTGCAGTGATGATTGGGGAGTAGTGAGAGGATGCCCAAGAGCAAGGGTGGGTTCTAAATTTTTTTACTACCAGTTCTGTGGGCGTGACTTATTTTGTGGGCATGGCTTGGAGGTCATGTGACTGGGTGGGCATGGCTAGCTGATCATGTGACCAGGTGGCCATGGCTATGTGTATAGGGACTACTCAGAGGGATGAAAAAAGTCATTTCTGACAGGTCCTCGCACTTTTGACTGGTCCTCACACTTATGACCATCCTCACATTTATGCCCATGCAGCATTCTTAACAACCATGTCACTCATTTCACAACTGCTTCTCTTCACCATGGTGACAAAATAGGGCAAAAAACGTAAAATGTGAGGACAGTTGTAAGTTTGAGGACTGGTCAAAAGTGCGAGGACCAGTCAAAAATAACTTTTTCAGCCTCTGAGTAGTCCATATGCACAAAAGGATTCAATTATTTCTTCAAAGTGCTGATGATTGCACCCTGGCTGGAAGAACTCCAACAGGGGAGTATTTCCTGCCAACAGCGGTGTAAAAAGCTTAAAACAACCCTTCCCCTTTAAGAAACTCAAGCAAAAAAATAGCCTCCAGAACCGGAAGTGACAGTAAGTCTAGGCATACTGCCAGAGAGGCAGTTTCTGTAATAAAGATTAGGCTAGGAAACAACACCAAATGTTGTAATTAATCCTTATGGGATTAACCCTGTAAAGTGGAAAAAACAAAAGGAGATTTCTTTTAACAACCGGTTCTCGGAACTGCTTAACTACTTAACTACTTAACAACCAGTTCTACTGAAGTAGAATCCCACCACTGGGTCTACCCATTTATTTTTGCAGGCACCGGTCTACTCATTTGTTTTCTTTTAACACTGATCAGCTGTAGGGCGGCCCTTTGAAGCCCGCGGCAAGAGTTTAAACAGTTTTTTCCCCTCTAGTCATCAGCTGGGACTCAGGAGGCAGCAATAGATTGGGGATGAGGCCAAATAAAAGGTAACGCGGGGGGCAGGGGGCAGAACCGGTTCGGTGACATCATATTGTCACCGCTACTGGCTCAGCCGAACCGGGCCAAACCGAGAGGAACCCACCATTGCCCAAGAGGTGCAGTAAGGGTCAGGGAGAGAATGCAAGGGTGCAGTGCTGGTTGTGGAGAGTGCCTGAGAGCATGCACTAGGACAGCATGTGGGGGTGCAGAATGGCCAACATGGCACAAGCACAAAAAGACTGGGGAAGGGTCCACAGCTAGGGGAGACTTATTTGAGCAGATTACAATCTTCCTTGCTAACTTCACCATTGTCTTTCTCACTGCAAGCTTTCCACAAATAACAACAATGGGGAAATTGGCAGAAAGTTGGAATTCGGTCCTGCTCCCATTGCTTATTTGCCTTTCTGTGGTCATTCTGTTCATCTATTAAGGTAACTAAATATCTCTGAAATGATGATACAACTGAAATAATGACCTAATGTGTTAAGGGTTGTCTAATAGCCACTTAATATCCTTATAGTTTGGAGTGACATAGAAGCATTGGTAAATAAATGAATAAATCCTGAATTTTCTATCTATATTTCCACTACTCCTTGTGTTCAGAAGCATAAGGTGCTGGAGAGCCATTGCTACTGAATTTGTATGTCCAAAAAAATTCCACCTTCAAACAAAACAAAACAGCTTCAAAAGCCAGATGAGTTAGGTTAGCATTGCAATGATCATATAAGGAAAGTGGGACTGATCTTTTGTGACCATTTTTGGATGTTTTGATGAAAGACACATACTTAATATGCATTTTGAAGGAATTGTATATGTGTTTGTTTATATTATGACATCAATAACTCAATGTCACAAACATTGGCTGCACAATTTTGATGGACTGTAGTAGTTGGATGGCTGTATATGGCTCATCAATTTCTCACCCCTTGGTTGTACTTAAGCAACATTGCCTGATAACATCTAAACATTAATATTTAAGGATATATGCAAGAATCATAAGAAATAGAAATATTTTGCTCTTTGTTTTCCTTCACTGATTCAAATTTTTGTTCATAGCAACACCTTATGGTAAATTATATTCTGTATCTTTCTTTCTTTCTTTTACATATTAATTTCTTTTCAGTTTGTGCATTTTTTTTACTCCTGTCACCCAACAAATCTGACAGTCTTTTCACACTATGAATGATGATTCAGATACCTCTGAAGCTGTTGTTTTCAACTCCTACTAATGTTTCTTAACTCATTCTTCTGTTTCTCACCTAACATCCTGCCATAACTTTGTGATGAAGGGAGCAGGAAAAAAAATAGCCAAAATTTGCAATAGATTGCCAGTAGATCATATCACTATTAGAGCAGATAATACAATACCCAAGCAAATAGTCTATTGGTAAAATTCTTCTATGAAAAAGCAATGTTGGAACAAGTAAAGCAGAACAGAAGAGGCCGAGGTGGAGGGGAGGTATAGGAGAAGAATACATCTTTCCCTGTCATTTCTATTCAGAAAAGGTTCTTTTCTAGATATTTTGATGTGTCAACTTTGACTTGGCGTGAAGAACTAGAAAAATTGCCACCACAGCATTTATTGCCATACACTCATTATTGAGAGATCATGTAGATCAGTGATGGCTAACCTTTTTGCTATAGCATGCCAAAAGCAGGGGGAGCATGGTGGGGTCATATATACGCGTGCCCACATCCATAATTCTATGTGCCCCACCCCCCGTGCTCTCCCCGCTTTTGGCATGTGATGGCAGAGTGGGCCGGTAGGGCCGTTTTTTACTCTCCCCAGGCTCCAGAACCTTTCTAGGAGCCTGGGGAGAGCAAAAATGGCCTTCCCCACCCCCCCAGAGGCCCTCCGGAGGCCGGAAACAGTGTGTTTCCTGACTTCTGGTGGGCCCAGAAGGCCCCAAAATCAGCTGGCTGGCGCATGCATGTGTGCCAGAGCTGACTTGTGTGCCCACCGATATGGCTCCACGTGCCACCTGTGGCACCCATGCCATAGGTTCGCCATCAGGGATGTAGATCATGTAATGTAATGTAGATCATATAAATCAATAACTCCACACAGGGAATTGATTGAACACATGAGAGGATTCAAGTCATGGGCAGATATTTCTTTGGTCTCATCATCTATACATACCTCATGGGGAAGGAATTGGTATGGGGAAAATACAAAGGAAAAAAATTATACCATTGGGGCATTTTGGCACACCATCACAGAGGTTCCTTGAAAGCTTAGAAGAGGAAGAACTACCCAGCAGTATCTATTACCTACAGCAGTTTCTCAACTTCGGCAAGTTCCAAATGTGTGGATGTCATTTCCACAATTACCTAGCCAGCAAGGATGTTAAGTGCTTTGGCACTTAAACTTATATACCACTTCACGGTGCTTTACAGCCCTCTCTAAGCGGTTTACAGAGTCAGCATGTTGCTCCCAACAATCTGAATCCTCATTTTATCGACCTCAGAAGGATGGAAGGCTGAGTCAAACTTGAGCCTGGTGAGATTCGAACTGCCAAATTGCAGGCAGCCGGCAGTCAGCAGAAGTAGCCTACAGTACTGCATTCCAACCACTGTGCCACCATGGCTCTGGTGTCAAAATGAAAGCCTGTGAGTCATGATGTCGTCTCACAAATAATACAAATAAGTAATTTGAATCAGTTGTGTCAAGATATCTAATACAAGTATATATCATTTACATTGTGGAGGGAAGAATAAACTGGATATGACAGGAACAAAGGTACTATGTCAAAACTGTGTAGTCTATACTGATAGGAATATGGAAGGTCAAAGCTCTGTCTTCTGCTTGAGGCTGTGATGGTTTGCCTTGGGCTTTTGCTACCAAACTCTTTCAGTTGCTGTTATCCATTAACAACGTATATCAATGTATTTGCAGTGTAACTGTTAACTTTTGTTAGTCTGTGAGTAAAATACTGGATGGCAGTAGTTTAGCAAATGAATGTAGGAAGAGTATGTAGGAAGCATTCCCCTCTCTGTAGAAGTCAATTCTATATGGGGATCATAGATAAAGCTCTCCACATGACCTTAACTTTGGGAAGAGAGTACATCGTGTCAAGAAGATTTGCAATTGTGGACCAGCTGTACAAATCTCTGACAATTAACAACAATTTCATTTGTAAAATTACAGAATTGGAAAGCATTATTTAGGCCATCATATCAAGCCTCTGACTCAGTTCAAGAATTAACATTAAAACATTCATGACTATTATCTAGCCAGCCTCTGTTTGAAGATATCCAGCAGGGGAGTATATCCCCTACCTAATAAAAGTATAATCCACATCAGTTGGCAATGACACATTTTAGTGCGTTTGTTCTCTCTACATTTTTCCAATTTCTTTCTAAAATAGACACACTTTACATGTACTTTTCCCTAATGTACATATTATATACACATTTTTGGATTATAAACAACATTGCGATATTTGACAAACAGTGTAATTACATAAATTTGGTGCCTTTCTTTGGTGAGCAATAGCATTCAGACTTGCAGATGCTAGCGGAAGTCAGAATTCAGTTTTGGTTGCCATCTTAATGCTAGTGTTTTATATTAGTAAAATGGGCCTAATTCAGGGGTGGGGGTTCAGGAGAATCTCTAGCTAAGATTCTGTGCAGTTCGGAGAGCCCCCAAATCCCACTCCTGGCTGACCCTGCCCACCCCACCCCGCACGTCCCAGAAGTCCCCATGCGGCCCATTTTGGATGCAGGTAAGTGCAGGGCGCATGTGGAGGCTTGGGGAGGATGAAAAATGGCTCTACCGGAAGTTCAGGAAGACAAGAAATGGGCCTGTTTCTGGCCTCCAAAGGGCCTCCGGAGACTGAGGAGGCCATTTTTGCCCTTCCAGAGGCTTGAGGAAAGCCTTCGGAGCCCGGGGAGGGCAAAAATGCCCCTACCTGCCATGGTTCAGGAGGCCGACTAGGCCACACCCCAGTGGCCACGCCCACCCAGCAACCAGGCCGAGAACCCCTTGCTAAAATTTTTGAAGCCTACCCCTGGCCTAATTCCATAGATTTTCCAATTAAATTAATTATGCCCAAATGGGGTTGTCACCAGAACTTTGCACGACATACCATTTTGTACTTTTGAATGGATTTTTGTTTTCAAACTGAACTCTTGAACATTTTAAGTAATACTTTTGGACTTGGAATAAATATGTGCAATGAGGTCTACAAACAGTAAATTTACAGCCCTATCATTGTGAAAATTTACTATACCTCTGTGATTTGGGATAAGGTTTGTGGTAAATCCATTGCAAGTTCATTACTTTGGGGATCAATATTTTTTGCTTTCAAATACTCAGGAATCATAGATGCTTGTCAGAGCTTGCTTTGAATATAGGTGGGTAAAAAACAAGGATTGGATCTTAAGTTCTAACATCGTCCATTGCAAATGTCAGAGTCTGTGATAGATACAGATCTATCAACACAGTATCTGGCAACCTTGACCTTCAAAACCCATTCCATATAAATTACAACTGATTCATTGGCATGGTGAAGACAGTAATAAGCGCACCTCCTTTCTCCCCAACATTCCGGACTTAGCTGAGACAGATATCAAATATGTTATTGTCAAGGGACCTTCCATAACCTCGTAATTAATGCCTTCTAAACCCATATGGAATAAATCTTTTATATCAAATAGTCAAGGGAAAAAAATTGGGTAACAATGTGATGGCTCACGGGGTGACGAGGCCAGCTAGATGGATAGCTGAATGACTCACACAATGACTTTTGATTACAGGAAGAGCACATGCTTTTCCTGTAAAACAACTTTACCTTTTCCAGGTAAGCTGGAAAACCTTGAAAAGAAAATGTCCATCTTTGAACAACAGACTTTTTCAAACTAGTATCCTTCAAATGATTTGGATTCTAATCCTCTTAATTGTAGCTTGGCATTATAGAAATTGAAGGTCAATACAACTAGTGGATATTATGTTTAAGAAGACTAGCACACACAGTATTGATCTAATGATTATAATCTGCATATAATTTATTAGCTAGGTGATATTTATCAGCATAAAGTTGATTTTTTTTAAGGTTTGGCAACTATTGGCAATCCAAGATTGATAAAGTGAGAGGCTGTGCATCGCACAGGATTTAGGTATATCTATTTTCCTCTTTTTCAGGGAAGGGACATCTTCATTTCATATAAATATAGTAGATGCCTAAAGGCACTTTAAAGCACACAACAATAACAAAAGCAATCTGCAAGCCATGAACAGCGTATCCAGCTTTGTAAGCTTGTCTTTCAAGTGAGAGCTGAAAGGCAACACATATGATATGTAGGGAATCTGCTAGATGCCAGAAAGGCAGAAACAAGAAAGAAAATTCAGTAGAATGTTGCTAAAATGACAGTCACTGTTAATGGCCCTATCACAAAACCTGTCCTTCAGACTGAAATGTGCAGTAAATAGTAATGAATCGCTATACTTTGTCGGACAGATTTGATTTGTCTAGCAAATCCAAACTGACATATATGCTCATTTACTTGTAGATAGCCTTTTGAAAATGCCATTCCAGAAAAGCATAAAAAAGGTTATTTAGATTAGGCACAGTTGCAAGATGAGTAGTACCTCAAGTTCACTGGCTTACATGCGTACTCATTTAATTTCCACTGCTCCATTACTCTCAGTGAAATTGTTCTTAATATAAAAAGGGAAACAAAAAAGAGAAGAGAGTAAAAACTGCAGACACATTAAACAGAAAATGGGGATAAACATATTGGTAGCAAGGCTTGGATATTTTTTTAGAAAAAAAATGCATAAAGAAGTAGGGTGTAGTCATTTGCATTCTTTGAGTGACCAGTAGTTGCCAGCAAAGAGGTACAGAAAATTCTCACTCTTTGTTGCCATCTCATGGCCATAAACATTTTTGCACCCAAATGTAGTAGAGAAGAAATATCAAGGTCATGTAATGCAAATAAATATTTATATTGGTTGCTCAAGTCTAGTGGACTCTGAACAGCATACAAAACTAGAAGAAAAAAAAGAGAAAAGAGGCTAAAAATATGAATAAACGAATAAACAGTAAAATCAGTAAAAGAAAAAAGGGGCCTTAGATACATAATAAATATAAATGCCAGCCCTGCGATCAGAACAGAATAACAGAGTTGGAAGTGACCTTGGAGGTCTTCTAGTCCAACTCCTTGTTCACGCAGGAAACCCTATACCATTTCAAACAAATGGCTGTCCATTTGTTCCAGTGTTGGAGCATCCACAACTTCTGGAGGCAAGTCATTCCATTGATTAATTGTTTTAACCGTCAGGAAATTTCTCCTTAGTTCTAGATTGCTTCTCTCCTTGATTACTTTCCATCCAGTGCTTCGTGTCATGCCTTCAGGTGCTTTGGAGAATAGCTTGACTCCCTCTTCTTTGTGGTAACCCCTGAGATATTGGAACACTGCTATCATGTCATCCCCTAGTCCTTCTTTTCATTAAACTAGACATACCCAATTCCTGCAACCGTTCTTTGTATATTTTAGCCTCCAGTTCCCTAATCGTCTTTGTTGCTCTTCTCTGCACTCTTTCCAGTGTCTCAACAATTTTTTTTATATATCATGGTGACCAAAACTGGATGCAGTATTCCAAGTGTGGTCTTACCGAGACATTAACACTTCACATGATCTTGATTCCATCCCTCTGTTAATGTAGCATAGAACTGTATTGGCTTTTTTGGCAGCTGCAGTGCACTGCTGGTTCATATTTAAGTGACCGTTCACTAGGACTCCAAGATCCCTCTCACAGTTATTACTATTGAGCCAGCTACCACCTGTACCCGTGCATTTGGTTTTTCTTGCCTAAATGTAGAACCTTACTTTTTTCACAATTGAATTTCATTTTGTTAGATAACACCCAATGTTCAAGTCTGTCAAGATCTTTCTGTATCTTAAGCCTATTTTCTGGAGTGTTGGTTATTTCTGCCAGCTTGGTATCGTCTGCAAATTTGATGAATTCCCCATCTATTCCCTCATCCAAATCATTGATGAAGATGTTGAAGAGTACTGAGCCTAAAATAGAGCCTCGGGGTTTTCCACTGCATATTTCCCTCCATGCAGATGCAGTTCCATTAACCACATATTGAGTGCAGTTGGCCAACCAGTTATGAATCCATCTGATGGTGATGCTGTCTAACCCACATTTTTCTATCAAGTAGTACGTTGCGGTCTACTTTATCAAATGCCTTACTGAAGTCCAAATAAATTATATCCACAGCATTCTTCTGGTTGACTAATTTTGTCACTTTGTCAAAGAATGCAATATGATTTTTCTGGTATGATCTGATTTTGACAAGCCCACGTTGGCTTTTGGTTATGACTTTGTTTGCCTTTAAGTGTTTGCTGATTCATTGCTGATTCATTCTTTTCCAGCACTGAATCAGTGAACACGTAGAGGCAAATAAAGTCATAACCAAAAGACAACATGGCTTTGTCAAAAACAGATCAAAGGCAGGTTTTCAAAGCTTTCCAGAACCCTAGGAGAAAGTGTGCCATCCTTACCTCAAGGGAATGCTGTTCCAGAAAATGGGGCAGAAACAGAGAAAACAACTTCCTTGGTTTATAAGATGACAATGTTTAATGGATTCAATTTGCATAAAATGTCCAGATCCATTACATGCTGTCTTGGTAGGCCAGGAAACAGAACAAGCTCAGTAGCTCTTTCAGCCCCTTGATAAGTTGCCACTATTTTAAAGTGAGAAATGACAAGTATGATTAAGTCTATGAGGGTCAACTGTATCATCCATATTTAATTTATCAATAAAAACATGAAATCAAATGCAATATAGCCATTAGAATGTGGCCTCTACCCCAAAATATCTTTTGTATAGCTTCCTGTGTACTGATGGTGTTGCTGGTTTATGAATGCAATGATTTGCTTACTGAATGTATACAGAAAAATATTTAAAAGAGTTAAAGACCTATTCGATCTCACTAAGTTAATTGGCAATATAACTTTGAATATTTGGCTTTATTTTATATTGATTTTTTTCTCCTCTGCTCCCTTAAAAATCTTCTGTAAGGAGTTAAAAGGCTTTCCAGGCCATTACATAGTCTATTAGCAAATAAGTAAAGGATTGTTTAACTATAAGAAATAAAAAGATAAACCCTTTCATTTATATACCAAAGCCATCCTATTTTTGTCCACAAACACATTTTTTTAAAAAATGTGCACCTAAGATACTTACCGAAAGTTAAATTATTATGCAAAAGTAGACTCCTGAAAAATTAGTTTGGTATTCTCAATTTAAGGTAATAGTGCCCCTCCTTCTTTTTTAATTGGCTTATCTAAAACAGAAAAGCCAATACTTTTCAGCAGTTAGCAGTGAAATCCCTTATGACCCACAAGCATAATACCCTTTTTAAAATTCTCCACATTTATTATTGTCTGGAAAAATAACATTTAAAACTGCTCAGAAGGCCTCTCCTCCCGTGTATTGTATTCTCAGCAGTCTTCACAACAAACCTCGAGCAGTACTTCCTAATTTTTATTCAACTGTTAGCCTGACTAATCGTTACAAAAACTCATCTAATGCACATCTCCATTGGTTGAGGAACGGTTTAAAAGCTGGATAGTTCTTACTAAATGTGTACTGTATATAAAATAAGATGAATCAATATGGCTGCCCCTGAAGCAGTGGCATTACCTGTTAAGCTTCAGGAAAGAGAACAATTAACTATGATTTCCTTCATACTTTTGTCCATATTCCTGGTCCTTCCTTTTGGAGATTTGCTGCAGTGGTGGGTTTCAAATTTTTTTACTACCGGTGCTTGGTGGGTGTGGAATGGCTTGGTGGGCGTGGCTTGGTGGGCATGGCAGGGGAAGGATACTGTAAAATCTCCATTCCCTCCCCACTCCAGGGGAAGGTTACTGCAAAATCCCCATTTCCTCATGATCAGCTGGGACTCGGGAGGCAGAGAATAGATGGGGGTGGGGCCAGTCAGAGGTGGTATTTACCAGTTCTCCGAACTACTCAAAATTTCCACTACCGGTTCTCCTGCTGAAACCCACCTCTGATTTGCTGACCATAGCAGAGGCTGAAATATAAGGAGGGGATTATAGAAGCAATGGGTTGAATGTTCTTTAGAGAATTAATGTCTACTTCTGCAGATTGAAAGAATTACAAGGTATTGTCTTACCCATTGATGGAAGGACATTAAATACCATCACCCAACTTTCTCAGGGATATCTTTCAAAATAATATCAATATTTTGATAATGTGGAAGGATAAAATAAAATCTATAAGAAAAAAAATAGTTATGCATGCTTTAGTAGTTTACTGTATAATACATAATGTCCTTTACAGTATGTAACCGAAGTATCATGTCCTCATAAATGTTCATTAATTGTAGGGTTCTTTATCAATGATAGCAATGTTCCGTCAATGACCCCATGTACCTATAGAGTTTATATCTTTAGTGAAATTCAACATGTGTGGGATCTGTTTTGTTCTTTCTCTTCTTTCTATTGTTAAGACAAGGCCAGTTGTACTGGGCAGTTTGTTAGAATAACAGTTAGAATCTTTGCATCTTTTGAGTATCAAAATTGCTATGTTGAATTTCAGAGAATGTTAGTGTAGTTTGTTCACATTTTGAATGACACCCATATCTCTGTTCTTGCTATCTTTACAGCCTTATTGATGATAAAAAATAATTCTTCCTTGCAACTGAGACTTCTATAGAAGTGTGCATGCTTAAGGGTTCTTTGAACAACCTTCTGTACAGGTAGTCCTTGACTTATGACTACAATTGAGCCCCAAATTTCTATTGTTAAAGTGAGACATTTGTTAAGTGGGGTTTGTCCCATTTTATGACCTTTCTTGCCTCGATTGTTAAATGAATCACTGCAGTTGAAAGTTTAGTAACCCAATTGTTAAGTGAATATGGCTTCCCCATGGACTTTGCTTGTCAGAACGTCACAAAAGGTGATCACATGACCTTGGGGTACAGCAACGGACAAAAATATGAACCTGTTGCCAAGCCTCTAAATTTTGATCACATGATCATGGGGATGCTGCAAAGATTGTAACTGTGAAAAATGATCTTAAGTCACTTTTTTCAGTGCTGTTGTAACTTTGAACATGTCAGGTTCCGGAGTGGCACAGTAAAATAAGACTCCAAACAAAAGCTGTCTGTGCTGTAGAGTACTTTATCCTGTGCTCCGGCATGATCCGACAAACACCTGTGAAGAATGAACCATTGTCAGTGCTATTGCACAGTGCTCCCCTCCACCTTTTAAGGTTCCCCACTCACCCCGTGACTCCATCCTGTAGCTCCACCCCCAAACCTAGATATGCTCCATCATCTCAGGTAGCCAGCATGGTGTTACAAGGCACCTTCCCTCCGGCCTGTTGAGTTCACCGGGGAAAGCTTTCCAAGACCAGAGTCCCTGAAGCTCAGCTGTTTCTGGGCCCGCCTCTCAACTGTGCGGCGGTGACGGTGTTGGAGGCTTCTACTGTAATGGCGGCACCCACAGCGGCGGTGAATGCCTCCAAGGCTTTGGGGCCTGCATTGTGGATGGCGGCAACCATGGCAACTATGGCGAGCATGACAGCAGCTGCAGCAATGAGGCCCTTTTGAGCATGATGGCTGGCAATCGGTCTCTAAAAGCCCCACCGGAATGTCAGAACGATTTCTAAATGAACTGTTATAAATTGAGGATTACTGGTGTAGAAGACCTATGTAATTCTTGAGGTTCTTGCTCTTGGTTCATCTGGGTGCAAGGAGGCTATGCCTCACCATAACCTGCTAGCTTTCAAATAATAAAATGATCGTTGAATCCCCTCCAGCTTCTGCCTTCTGTTGGGTGAGTTTCCCACCACAGATTGGAGCGCAAAATGCCAATTGTATACGCGAATGAGTTATGGCAGATCAAACCCCTGAGGCAGCATTTCCAGAAGATTTCCCATCACATCAAATACAAGGACTTTCAGTAGAAGCTGTTTCACAGACTGAGTTCCACATCATTGAGAGCTGATAAGTAATTAAATGATGAGAAATGATATGAAATGAATGAACCCATTCTTGGATCTTGCCAGACGGCAGCAGTAAATCCTTGAATAAGATTCTGTTCACCTAAAACGTGAATGGTGATCTCTCAGCTGCTTGTGGGTAGGATGGCAATTCTCAGTGTCTGATCAGTGATGCGTTATCATAGATGCTTAATTAAAGCCTAGCCCTTTAGAGATATCTCCATCGGAACTTGTGACATACACTGTTATTGGTGCCCTGCCAAACTTAGTTTTATCATGAGTAATATAATGAAGCAGGCATGTGGATGAAAAAGGGCAGAATAAAAGCCAAATAGAGACAGAATTTAGGAGGCTAGAATAACAACACAATTACAGCCATTGCGCTAGCTAAAAATCCAGAAAAATGTTGAGGTCCATAATGGAGCAGTGTGATTAGAAATGGACAATGGAAGTTTGGAAGAATGATCCCAGAAGTGGCCTTTTGTAAAAAAAAAACATACTGTATTTTAAAACACTTTAAAAATGTTAAAAGCACAAATTAGATACAAGTCACGCCTTGAAATGCTCAGTCAATTTAGCCAGCTCAGTTCATTATATTATCATCTCTCATTTAACCTCATTTAAATGGTTATCATGAGAATAAAATAGATGGAGAAAGGGAAGACTCTGCTTCTTTCCTGGGTTCCTGGAAGGATGATACAAAATACACTTTTTTTTTAAAGGAAAAATATAGGAAGATAAGGTTTCTAGCCAAGACTACTTTTCTTTCTATGATGCACAAAATTGAATAATCACTTTTCGGTTTTCTTCACTGTCATCTAGCAGTTATGTTATCTGGATTTCTGTAATATAAACAACATAGGCTTCAGTTTTCGGCATGTAAAGAATTACCAATGCCTGCTAAGAAATAAAAAACAAAACACAATTTACTATCTTTATTTACTGTCTTTGGAGAATGACAGCTTTTCCAGCCAGCTGCCATTTTTACTCCGTAAATCCTCACAGACTAATTCCAAACAATATGGGTTAAATTGGTCTATAATCAGACCCTGGAATTAAAGTATCAAATGTTAGGTGTCTGAATGTTTTGTCTGAAATGGTATAGGGTTTCCTGCCTGAGCAGGGGGTTGGACTAGAAGACCACCAAGGTCCCTTCCAATTCTTCTGTTCTGTTCTGTTCTGTTCCGTTCCGTTCCGTTCCGTTCCGTTCTACTCTACTCTACTCTACTCTACTCTACTCTACTCTACTCTACTCTACTCTGCTCACAGTTTCAAGAAAGTGAGTTGCTTTCTTGAATAATAAGTCTTCGTATTATAATTCTGTGCTATGTTCCCATCAAATGGATGGAAGAATTTCCTGTGTCCTTTAAATCTGAATGGATTTTAATGATTCAAATTCCCAGTTCCTGAATACAACATTGTTGTAAGAATATTGTATTGGGATGGTTTTCACTGAACGCACTTATCTTGATCTACAGTAATTGTAACATATATGGCTGCAAATTTTCACTAAACACATTTCAACTAATACTAGATTGCACTATTAGTATAAAGAATTGGAAAAGTTTGGAATGCACATGTATTTCAAAGGATATGTAAACCATTTAGTTTCTCTCAGCAAGTTCATATATGGGACAAGACTTGGAAAATTTCCTGTTTAATATCTGCATACACATAATGACATTTTACATTGTTATTCTTGCTGGACTACCATACATTACCTATTATGGCATTGAGCTGTACTTTGATATGAACTCAAACTGTATCTGTATTATATTACACAGTAAAGTTGAAGTATGTAGCTGTGGCACTTATAGCCTGGAAAATGAGGGCAGTAAACCAAAAATAATTCACATGAAACACAAAAAGTATCCTTAAACAACATCTAGAGATAATCACTAGTTTGGATGTCTTTAAAAGAGGAACAGATCAATACATGAAAAATAGTAATAGTTTCTGATCATAGGTATTCCATATTGCCTCCCATCATCAGAATCAGGTTGTAAACAAGCATTTTTCTGTTCTTCCTTCTTGTGATTTTTCTATTTGACTATTGTGAGAATCAAATAGTTGAGTAAACAACCCTTGGCCTCATCTAGCTGGGTTCATATTACGTGGCAAGGTGTGTAGAGCAGAGACTGTGTTTGTATCTAAATTCTAGTTGCTAGATGGGGCTTCATACCTTGTTTGGGAGCTTTTTGAAATATCTTGCTTAAAGCTGTTGAAGAAAGGGTGCTGGACTCATTGTGCCTTGGTCTGATCTAACAAAGCTCTCGGGATATTCTTAAACTTTTCAAAAGTAATGGCACTTTTCAAACAGATGGTTTATTGTATTTTTAATTGTTCTTTTATATTGCTTTTTGCCCTGAGCTTCCTTTCAGAAAGATATTTTGTAAATTTCATAACATAACAAGCAAGGTTAAGATTCAGTGTCAGGCGGCTGAGGACAAAAACCATAATCAGGGACTGTGGTAAAATTAGAAATGCTACTGGTATTAATGAAAATCTCCAAGTCAGGCTGTCAAGGATAGCTATAGTCAGTCTGCCATTGATAACGTATTGCCACTCAAACTGCTCACCTGGACTAAGAACCCCATTTGATGTAGGGCTGCTACATTGGGTCTACAAAAATCTGGACATTCACTAGGTGGCAGGAAAGAGATATGGAAAACTCAAGGGCCTGTTGAAATCTTTGCCCACATTTGTAGCTGTAAATTAAACAAATCAAAGAAATATCTAGCCTTTGCTTGATTGCTTCCTTTTGCTTATCTTTCACAAATAACAATGCAGCTTGCAAGACTCACGATTATGAAGAGGACCTGTATTCCCTTGTTCTTTTGTTCCAAAAATGAATGAACAACTTTGATCAGTACTCCCCATCTTCTTTCCATTATAGTTGCAGAAAAAGTAATTGGGGATAATAGGACTAAAGATAACAAACATTCTGTTAAACAAGAGTTAAGCAACTTGTTGGTGTGCTGGCATGCCATCACACAATCCTAGGAAGCTGGAATTCTATATCCATTTATCCAAGAGCAAAAACTTTTGTATTCAAAGGAATTTCTGCCAAATTGGAGATTCAAAGCATCAAATCTATTATATCCCAAGGAAAACAAATTAGAAAAAGCTGCCTTATGGCATCCAGTAATATTTTAAGTGTGGTTCTCTACACTTATTTTACTGTGCAGAGACATAATTCTTGGGTACTAAGACTGGATCTGATCTAAACATTTGGATGACTAATAGATGGCAGTGAATTAAGAGAGATTATGTATCTCTTTGCTATCATCAAATGATTGCCTGGATTCTTGAAGCCCAATGGCGATCCTGGAGAAATTACTTTTCTTTATATCCCCTAACCAAGGCATGAGTATGCCATGGTAAATATTCTTTTAAGTCATACTGCCTACCTCTTATCTTCAGCCAACAGCTGAGAACTTGTTTTAAAAAATGTCTTTAGCTGATTTAGTTTTAAAGTAATGCTTTCTGTTTTCTCCTTTTTTGGGAGGAGGTGGCATGGATATGATCCAAGATTCTTTATCAATTATGCAATTGTTCATCAGTAATTGGAATCTTCTCAGCGCCTATTGGTTATTTTAGCATGTTGTAGACACCATACCTCCTCTCCAGCCACCGATGCTGTTCTTAAAGGTTATTTTGACTTGGGCTGCAGCAGAGACTTGACAGCTGGCTTCCATAGAATGTCCAACTAGCATTATTAAAGAGAGAATATCCATTTAAACCAGGGACTATTTCTTCCAGCTGTGTGTTCTAGCTATTTCACCAATGGATGAACTTCAGGTTTTCAAAAGCTTCTGCTGAGTTGTTTCAAGAGCTTGTATCTCCTCCTGCTGCTTTTATTATTTGGGGTAGTGACGGCAGCAGTGCCATTTCACCTATTTGTACATAATTGGTCTACTTTACAGGCTACTTCCAGCTGCTGCACCCAAGACATCACTGCTAGTACTAGTATTCTCTCAGAACACTAGGATGGAGAAAATTAGGAAATAGTTATTTAGATGAATGACTGCCGAAATAGATATTAACATGTTTGCTTTTACTGTGGAAGTAGATATTCACATGTTTGCTTTTACTTCTTAATATTTCCATGTAGTTTGACTTTTAAAGGGATCTTTTGCATATAACTATGTCTCACAGGAGAGAAAGTTATTTGTAATCTCTCTTCTGTCACATATGGCAGCCAATGTGGCCTAGTGCTTAAGGTCCTAGAAGGCTATGAGTTCTAGTCCTACCTTAGACAAGAAAACTGGCTAGGTGCCTTTGGACCAGTCTTTCTCCCTTTCAACTGAACTTACCTCACAGGGTTGTTGCTGTGGGAAAAATAGGAGGAAGAAGGAATATTAGGTATGTTCTTGAGATACTTCTCAAACAATAATGGTGGGATAAAAAATATAATACACAAATTATTGTGGATTGCAGGAAAATACTAATGCTGCAATAGCATTGGAAATGAAAATATAAACCTTAATGGGACAACTTAGGTAGTGATCATGACAGTATCAATCAAACAAAGACATGTTTTGGCCTTGTGTCTCTGATCATTACCTTCACATATCATGTGTTGTTAGCCTGATTCCTTTCTGCATATCACTCATATTTAAGTAGAAGTGCATATGAAACTCAATACTCTTGCCAACCATCTGGCTGCTGAAATCTCTGTTAATAGCAATGGTGGAATCTGAGCTGTGGCAAGCATCCATCACAAATCTGGTGGGACCAAAATTTCAATCTTGCCTTCCTAAATGCTGCTGCTGTCTGTAGCTGTTATTGTCAGCAAAAGCACTGCAGCTAATAACCTATTTAGTGTCCATCAGATAAAGATTGCCTTAAGTGGATTGAGACAGGTGTCTGAAATATGACCGAAGCTTATTATATTAGGAAAAGAATTTAAGCTGAACTAAGTACTTTAAATAAAGTAGTCAGCCCAGAAGCAGATTGATTTTTCATCTTTAGCTTTGTTTCCCTTCCTTTTATTGGATTGGCTCAAGATATATAGCATCTTTCATGGTACATCCAGCACAGATTTACAAATATCAAATTCTTCCCTTAAAAGAACTACTGTGAAGATCTAATCACAGGGTAACCCAAATTGCACACCGCATTATTCTTTCTGTGTGTAAAATTTGAATTAAATCCTTGATGCACCATTTGGATTGACTCAGTCTAATTTTTTTCTGCATCATTTTTTTTTAAAAAAATACACACACATCCGTACATGCTCAAAATTTTAACTGGAAAAGTATTGGGTCAGCATGATGTACTAAGATTAGAAAAAGACTGTAATTTGTTTACATCCTGATGTCTTATTTTGGATTTGTCACAGATGGTCCAAAAATATTTTGCTACTATCAATGTTTTTAGGAAAATAAAAAAGGCATCCTATCTCCAGCACTTCAGGAACACCGAGGAATATTGCGATCTACAAATAGTTACTTGTGGTTTTGGAACATCTGATGCTTGCATTAATAAATTGGGAGATCAAATGACATATGTTACCTTGAGCAAAACTAATTTAGAATAAGAATGGCTTAAATTCTTTGGTAGAAACTTTCCAAAATGTTTTGAATTACTTGTCTAACCTCCAGTGATCTAAAAATGATGTTCATATATGAGATAGAGTCCCCTATAAAATTGTAGCAGCTCTGTGAGATTAGGATTATCTGGAGCCATAGTAGTCTGGATTCTGTCCTTGATATAGGATATAACCCATATTGGTTATTCTCATTTATAGCCTCTAATGGGACATCTAGTGGTTGACTCAACCTTCCATCCTTCCGAGTTGGGTAAAATGAAGATTCAAGTCAAATTGTTGGCGGGGAATATGCTGATTCTGTAAACCACTTAGAAAGGGCTGTAAAGTACTGTAAAGCAGTATATAAGTCTAAGTGTTATTACTATTGCTATTACTATTACTATTGCTAATCCAACTTGAATTACAAGTCCATATTCAACAAGATGAAGTGCCTCTTTATCCAGAAACTTATGATTTCAAGAAATTACTAATTGAGACTCTCAACAGGATTATGCTTCCCTGAAGAGATCAGGCATACAATCAGGAGTTCATGCTGTACTCATGGCTCCTACTAGAAGATCATATGGCAGCAGGGGCCACAAAATTCTTTGCTCAACTCTAATTAGTGTAGAGTTGTCATCCTAACAGGAAGAGATTACTATGAGAACAATCATTCATGAGCTGATTATGTTTACATAAATTATACTTTGTTTTACACATGGCTGCTCTGGAAGACCACTTGAAAACTATTGGTGTTTTATCATTGTGGTTTTATACTATAAAATTGTTTTATTATAACACATCTTTTTACACCTAGAGTTCCTACCAACTCAAACTTTGAGGCTCTTTGACCAGAATTAAATTTTCTGTCTGGTTGGATAAATCAATTTCTTGGGACAGACAAGTCAATAGGGTGTTTGAGTTAAACAAACGAAGAATTCTTGACTTAAATCTCAGGCACTTAGTGGAGATAACACTCAGAAAAGAATTGTCTTTTCTGAATATGTTCTGCCTAGAAAACAACAGTTGCAGAGTGCAAAGAACTTTGGCTCTGAGTTTTCTCAAAACTATCAATGTTTTAGTAAGCAAGATGACAGGAAGTCTCAGGAAGTTGCTTAACTACTTGACTTAGTGAGTATCATTTGACATAATAATATATGTCTTCTTTAGTTTCAGTAAAGTCCCTGCCAGTCAGGAAAGGATAACACATTAAAGTAAATAGGATACAAAAGTATATATAGGTAGAGATTGTTGGAAAGAGTTAAGAGATTTACAGGTAGTCCTCAATTTATAACCATTCATTTGGTAACCACTCAAAGTTACAATGGCAAAGAAAAAAAGTGACACATGACTGGTTCTGGCACTTATGACTATTGCAGCATCCTCATGGTCACATGATCAAAATTTGAGTGTTTGGCAACTGCCATGTATTTGACCCATCCCAGGGTCATAGGATTGCCATTTCCAATCAGCTTCAAATCTCACAATTGATTTAACTGCAATGATTTGCTTAAAAACTGGCAAAAAGTCATAAAATTAGGTGTGATTCACTTAACCAATTTGCTTTGCAACAGGAATGCTGGTCCCAATTGTGGTTGTAAGTAAAGGACTAGCTGTCCTTTACTTGTAGATGGCATGAAATCAGGACTTTCAGAAGGAAGGACTGATGAAGTCAAGAAAAAGAAGTTAGGTTTGGAAATAAGCAATCGGTGAGTTTAAAAATCCCAGTATTGGAGTGCGGTAAAGCAGAAGAGGAACAGAGCAAAAAGGGAGAAAGGAAGCGAGAAAAACATCTGCTGGCCAAAAAATGACTTGTGAACAAGAGGCAAAAGAAGAGAAAGCATGGGACTTTTCCTCCTGCAGCTTTATGTTCAAGTAGGGTTTTACTCTCTAAAGCTAGCAGGCAAGGTGGAAATTTGGATGGGGAGGCAAAGAATTTGAAGCATTGGACCCTGTGTAGGGATGGGGAAGTAGAGCAATGAGGCCGGAAGTTTAATCTGTGAGGAAATTGTCCAATGCTGTGAAAAATTAAGGTTTGAAGAATCAGACGGAAGAGAAAGGAGATCAAGTGTAAATGGGCCAGATGGATTGGAGATTGGATTGAGGCAGAAGGTTGTAGCATTCAGGGAAGTAGTTTCCTAAGACTTTCTGCAGTGAGTACATTTGCCAAGAGAGGAAGGAGGGAGATTGTGCTTTTAACCGGTGGTGGATTGATTATGTGCCATCAAATCAGTGTCAGCTCTTAGCAACCACATAGATAATATCCATGATGATTTATCCGTAACCGCAACTTGAGGAGATTGCAGGTTTGTTGTATGTGACAGAAGTTAGTTCTGAGGAGAGAAAGTGTCTCTGAAGAATGCTAGGAGATTTGTCCCCAATGTTAACATTATTGTGGTAACTTGTGTTATATTATTCCTATGACTGTATGCTCTTTCCTATTTATATAACTGAAACTTTAAAAAGTTTACAACTAGCCCAAGAATATATATTTTTTTCATGTCAGATGCACTAAAAGGGGCAGAAAACACACCTTAGATCAGGGCTGTCAAACTCACGGTCCACGGGCCGGATGCGTCACATGCTGCCCATGCCCATCCCTTCCCATACCACCCAAGGACCAATTAGATTTTCTTGCCTCTCATGGCGGGAATCCAGCCTTTGCGTGGGAGAGAGTTGCTTCCCGCTGGCTTGGCGGCCCTTAGGGGAGATGTAACCATTGCACTGAGGCTGAGAGGGGCCGCTCACTTTCTTCCTTTTCTCGCTGCTGCTGCTGGAGCCGAGACTGCTGCTCCGCTGGGTGTGCATGGGCAGCCCTGGGAGGGTGGGAAAATGGAAGGCTGATGCTGGCGGTGGGGAAGGGAGACCTGCTGAGCTTGGCCGAAGAGCCACCTCAGGGGAACATGGCGAGGCTTGCTCACCTTTTGGACCTGGTGTGCTTGGCTTCCACGGGGCCTTTGGGCAACTGCCGCCCACTTGCCTTCCCCTCTGCCTCGGGTCCCACTGCCTGCATCCAGCCCATGATGGGGGATGTACTGCTCCCGCGCCAGGCTGCTTTCTCCCTTCTCCCACAGCAGTTGCTGCTCAGACCAGGGGTGTGTGTGTGTGTGAGAGAGAGAGAGAGAGAGAGAGAGAGAGAGAGAGAGAAAGAGAGAGAGAGAGAGAGAGAGAGAGAGAGAGAGAGAGAAAGAAAGAAAGAAAGAAAGAAAGAAAGAAAGAAAGAAAGAAAGAAAGAAAGAAAGAGACATGAGTGATGTCATGTTGGCCATGCCCACCCGCTCAAATGACCACCAGGCCATGCCCACCAAGCCATGCCCACAGAACCGGTGGCGAAAATTTTTAGATTTCACCAATGGGTTATATATAATATATATTTTAGCCTATGAGCAACTTAAAGCTTTTAAGAGTCCTGTGGAGAACACTGCATTACCTGTTTTTAATTATCCCCTTGCTTTTATTACTGCTTTTTTAAAATTTTATTTTGCTCATTTGAAATATTTTGGCTATCTAGAGTTGTAATCCCTAATTACCTATTATTATTAGATATTTTTTAAAAAAAATATTTTATTTTGTTATACAATAAAAGTATAAAAATTAAAAGGAAGATAAGAAAAAGAAAAAAATAAGAAACAGAAGAAAAAACAAAAAAATGACTCCTGCCCTTCTTTCGATCAAATAGTTGCTTTCTTTTTATTTTCCCTCCATTTTTCCTTTTCCTTTGTAATTCTGTTCCCCATCCTTTTAACCATTTTTAGCCCTCAAGCCATAAATTATCAATTCAATCTTTTCTTCTTTCAACAAAAAGTCCGTATAAGATTTCCAGGTTTTCAAATTCCGGTCTTCATCATTTTTTTCCTGACCCAAATAGTCCTCAAGCTTTGTTCATTTTATAATCAAATCTTCCACTGTAGATATTCTTCTTCCATCATTGTGCATACAATAATCCTGCACAGTTAGTTTCTTGTAGAATTATGTTCTAATTTTAGTTCATAAAACCTAAATAAAAACAATACTGATTTCATAATGTTACTCCTCAATGTTTTTTTCAATCATTGTATTGATTTCAATCCAAAATTTATTTCCTTTTTCACAGGTCCATCAAGCATGATTGAAAGTCTCCAGGACATTAATTCTTGATTGTTTAGACTCCCCCATTAATAATGTGAAATATAATGTGACAAAGAAACAGGGGACACTGTGCATGCAAGCAGCCAAATGAGAACGATGAGAACCCTTTAGAGGATTTTGAATACACCCAAGCCTCATTTTGTTTCCACAAAATTCTGTTTGGTATGTCAGCATTGCTGAGGTTTTGGGTATAGAATTTTGATGGTATCAGTTTCCAGCACCCTCAAGCGAAAGCTGGCATGTTTCCTATAATGTTTTAAAGCTTTTCAAAATAATGTCTTTACTTGCATTCCTAAGAAAACAGGAATTTTTTTCCCCATCCAGGCCTGATAAATCTGACTCTTTAACCGGAATTGGATTCAATGCTGCTTTACAGCCAGTGTAATCAATCACTTAAGGGATGAGCCATTGTGAGCAGCACCAGAGTCTCAAAGCTAGACACCATGCTAATAAAATAAACAATGAGAAACACAGGAAAGTAAAGTGGACCAAAATTGGTTTCTTCAGCCTGTAATCAAACCTGACCATCAAGACAAAATGAGTTCACAGTCAAGGTACCAAGTGCAGGGCTCATGTATTGAAGACCTAATATTGCTTTATTACACATGATCTAGAACATCCTTTTTCAATTGGCACTGACATAATGAAACCAGTCATGGCAAGAAGCAGCTGAAATGCAGGCAAAGCAAGTCTATATGAGAGGAATGCTTCCTATGTCAGATTAGAGGCTTTCACTATTATAGCTGTGCCTTGTCTACCTTACTATTTCACTCCCCTCTCCTTAACCTGAAGAATTTCTTTGAAAAGCCGTGCTTCCATTGAGAACAATAAAAGAACGCTTGCAGGAACGTATCTCAAAGTGTATGAATAAATGTGTGTTTTCAAGGGCTATCTCAAAATCTGGATATAAAGTAATTTTTACCTTTTTTAAGGTTAATTGGCTTCCTATTTTCATGTAAACACGTTTCAAAGATTTCGCTATGCATCATTAAAATGTTTAGCAAGCCTTATATGGGCATAGTCCTAATTACTTAGGTATAATGAGGCAATGGAGTTGCCTGTGACCACAGGTGCACTTTTGGACCAGATGACATGGTATTATTCAGGTTGTGGATCTTGTAACAATGCTTCATCAAAAATCAAACCTGGAATGCAAGCTTGTTGTCGGCTTATTGTGTTGGCACCACAGGGGAAGTAATTATGCCATTTTCTATTCACAAAAGACCATTGACCAATTCCAGATTGCCTTATATTGTACACTTACATTTCCACTCAAACAAAGCTCGTTTCCCCACTGATTGTTATTCATGTTTAATGACTACATCGATAGGTTTTCTCCACGATGTGTCCTCAGTCTGGCCAATTAGGCCTCTCCATGATCTTAAATGCTGTTCAATCAAGTCAATCATTTTCTTGCTACTCATCTTATTCCCTTTCCTTCCACTTTTCTTAGCATTATGGACTTCTCAAAGGAGCTGAGTGTTTATATAATGTGTTTAAAATATGAGAGTTGGAGCCTGGTGATTTTTGCCTCAAGTGAGATCCCTAATTGATTTGTTCTATGATCCTTTTGCTTGTTTTCCATGGTATTCTCAGGAGTCTTCCTTAATACCCAAAGTTCAAAAACATCAATACTCTTTCTATCTTGCTTCTTCAAAGTTCAACTTTGCATCCACAGACCACAGGGAAAAATCATTGTCTGCGTGATTCTTGTATTTGCAGGTATAGGCCCATCATGATTTCTAAATATCTTTGTACTAGTCCAGGGGTGGGCAAATGTGGCTCTTTTACAACCTGTGGACTTCAACCCCCAGAATTCCTGAGACAGCCAAGCTGGCTCAGGAATTCTGGGAGTTGAAGTCCACAGGTTGTAAAAGAGCCACATTTGCCCACCACTAGACTAGTCCATGACATATTTTATTTGCTGTTGGCAGTCAGTCCTAACATTCAGAAGTTATCCACCCGTTCAGTGTGTTCATTGTCCATTCTAAGTTGGTTGCTATCCCTGTTAATTTGGTCTTCTTTACATTTAAACATGGTCCCATTTTTTATTGTGCTCTTTGACTTTTATTACTAGAGCATGGAGATTATTTGCATTTTCACATATCAGTGAAATTGAAATAGCATTTATTTAAGGTCAACAAGGTAGCCAATATTTCTTCTAATTTTTCAGTTGCCAAATACAAGGAAAAATTGTTTCTACAGCTTTTCTCAATCTAAGTACAAATTTGTGTGCCACAGTATAAAATAATCATGTCATCCATACATAGGCATTATAAATCTTCCTATTTTGTTCTAATAATTTATAATGGCAATCAATATTTTGTAAGCATTTAAAATTTCTCTTTTTTTAGATTTTGTATTAAAATGAAAGAAAATATATATATATAAAAGCAAGTGAAGCCTTATGTAAATTGCATTTAGATAGCCTCCTCTCTTTCATTTCCCCCCCTGTACTTTCATTTTTCTCTGGATATATTCTGAACCTGGTTAGATATTAAAGATGATTAATTTTAAAATTGAATATTTTGTAAAGTTAACAGTAATTGTGGATGTTGTATGGCTCAAAACTAACATATTAATTAAAAAATAGTTTGAGGGGAGAAAAGAAAGTCAAGCTTTTTTGAAGTGAAAGAGCTCCCAGTGTTCTTTGTTCATCCCTGCAAGAAATACCTTCCAGTCATATGGAGGCAACATAAGAGAATTTATTTATTTGTTAAATTTATTTGCTGCCTATCTCACCATGGGGATATTCTAAAGAATTTGCTAAATTCTCTCTTTCCACACTCCCTGTATCTCTTTCTTTCCACTCACACACACTCGCACCAGGGGTGCTATTCAGCAGGTTCTGGCAGGTTCTGGAGAACTAGTAGCGGAAATTTTGAATAGTTCAGAGAACCGGCAAGTGCCACCTCTGGCTGGTCCCAGAGAGTGGTGGGAATGGAGATTTTGCAATATCCTTCCCCCAGGAGTGGAGAAGGAATGGGAATTTTGCAGTCTCATTCCCCTGGAATGGGGTGGGAATGGGGATTTTGCAGTATCCTTCTCCTGCCACGCCCACCAAACCACACTATGCCCACCAAGCCATGCCCACAGAACCGGTGGTAAAAAAATTAGAATTCCACCACTGAGTGGCACACATTCATTTCATTTCATTCTCTCTTGATGAGCCAGAAATTAGGAAAGAAGTTCAAGTGAAGTGAAACAGGAGAGGGGACTAAAGGGAAAGAGTCTCTTGGAAGAAGACTACCTTGGTTTCTCTGTGTCAGTTGCCATCCTAATACACCAAAATACATCCTCTTTTAAAAGGAACCAGTCAGACTGTGACACAGTGGTGGGTTCCTCCTGGTTCGACCCGGTTCTCCTGAGCTGGTAGCAGTGACAATATGATGTCACCAAACCGGTTCTGCCCCCCTGCCCCCCTGTGCCCCCCCACCTCCCATGTTATTCTTACCTTTTATTTGGCCCCACCCCCAATCTATTGCTGCTTCCTGAGTCCCAGCTGATGGCTAGAGGGAAAAAACTGTTTAAACTCTTGCCACAGGGCTTCAAAGGGCCGCCCTACAACTGATCAGTGTTAAAAGAAAACAAAGGAGTAGACCAGTGCCTGCCAAAATACATGAGTAGATCAGTGCCTGCAAAAATAAATGGGTAGATCAGTACAGCTCTGCAAGCAGTTAAAAGCCTGGTAGACCAGTACCTCTGCTAAATCCTAAATAATTGTCACATGACCATCAAGCCATGCCCACAAAATAAGCCACGCCCACAGAACAGAGAATAAAAAAATTTAGAACCCACCCCTGCTGTGACAGCTGTATGGCAATAATATTTGAAATAGAAATTCCTGATTTCTATTTGAGTGCCTTTCATCAACCTTTGGTGTGTCAAAAGCAATGGGAAACTATTTTTGCTAAGTTTCTACCATGCCACTGACATGACATCAACCCATTTTTGCAAGACCATTTTAGAGCAGCAACTAGAAACATTAAGGATATCAATGAGTAAAAAAAGATATTGAAATGTAGTTCAGGGATTTAGTTATGCTTTTAAGGTTTTTTTTTTCCTTTCCATTTTTCTTTTAGCATTCTTTTTAGAATAATTTTGAATTGAATGTTACGATTATCTTTACGTTTAGAAATTCCTTGACCCTCTCTCCCTATTACTAGATTTATCTTTAAACACATGCAATTTTTAAAACATTTATTTTAATGGACCAATATCATCCTTAGTAGTTTGTCTCTCCCCCCGCCTTTTTAATCATCTCCAACAGCCTGTTGAGTTAGCAACTGTCATTATGGATGCTTTTAAATACTTTTCCTCCAATAAAGGGAACATGCATCATTTCTCTTTATAAAATATACTCATGGAGCACTTTTAATCATTATATTTTATAGTCTAAATCAGTATTCATTTGTATTTTCTCTCATATGCTTCAGCAACTTATATTTTTTTTGCTCTGCCTGCATGCTTTTAATTAGAAAGTGACTTATGGAACTACACTGCAAACAACTACTCCCACCTGCTTTTGTAACCAACACATTATTGAGACAATAATAACACAACGTCAAAACAGTTAGGATTCCTTGTGCAATTATTCTCAGTATCTTTTAATAGATGGGTATGCATTTCTGGTTGTATGTTATTTTCAAGACATTTACAGAAAGCGATTAAATGCATATGCATACCATTTCAGAAGTTTTCATTCAAGCCATGACATGTTCATTCAAAGCAATTTTTTATGTTTCCCCTATTCATCTTCCTCTGAAGCTACACATTTAAATAGCAAAGTAGGTTTTCTACTTGTCAGATACCAGAAGCTCTCCTTCGTGGAAAAGTGTCTTCTAAAACAGTTTATGAACTAGTCCAGTGATGGCTAACCTGTTTGCCATCACATGCCAGGAGTGGGGGCAAGGGGGTTTGCGTGCACACGTGCCCACATCCATAATTCTTTGTGCCTCACCCCCGCGCATACATATGCGGACCCCCCCCCCCCCGCTCCTAGCATGCGATGGCCTGGTAGGCCCGTTTTTCTGTTTCACCTGGCTCCAGATCTTCTCTATGAGTCTGGGGAGGGTGAAAACAGCCTTCCCCACCCCCTCAAAGGCCCTCTGGAGGCCAGAAATGGCCTGTTTCCCAACTTCCGGTTGGACAGGAAGTGACTTTTTTGCTATCCCCAGCCTCCAAAGACTCCTAGAGAGGCTCTGGAGGCTGGGGACAGCAAAAAAACATCACTTCCTATCCAACCAGAAGTTGGCAAACTGGCTGTTTCTGGCCTCCGGAGGGGGTGGGGAAGGCCATTTTTACTCTCCCCAGACTCATAGAGAGGATCTGGAGCCAGGTGAGACACAAAAACAGGCCTACCAGGCGTTCACGTGCCAGGAGCAGGAGGGGGATCCACCCTCCCAGGCCCTCCAGAGGCAGGAAACAGTCTGTTTCTCTACTTCTGGTGGACCCAGAAGGCCCGAAAATCAGCGCTGAGCTCACATGCCCACTGATATGGCTATGCATGCTACCTATGGCACGTGTGCCATAGGTTTGCCATCACGGAACTAGTCTAACAAATAGATCCTGTTCATACACAACTGAAACAATCCGAACTGTCCCCATATTTGTAGTTCCATGAGGCAGCAGAGAGTTTTTTAGGGGGAATCAAAGATACAATCCACACCTTTTGTCCAATCACCTGGAACTTGGATTTTTCTCACAAGGTGACAAGATATATATATCATCTTTCTCTGCTGTATTCAATGAAGACTTTGTTACTGTCTTTGCTCATTGGCTAATCAGGATTTTTTAAATTCCCCCTTTCAACCCACTCTGACTGTGAAAATAAAGTTCAGCTCTACCTATCAGAATTCTTTCTGGGATGGTAAGGCTAACATTGCTTGGGATTCATTTATTTGCTAACTGTGGAAGCGGGCCACAGAACTAGCTGCAATATGGCATAGTATCTGAGCAATTTGGAATGATGACTGTTATTTCCTATGAACTGCTTTATGATGCAGACTAAATTTGTGTGTAATATTTTTGCAGTGATATTATATTGCTTATCTGATTCTGCTTCCTTGTGAAAGACTTTGCATTTTTCTTTATTAAATATCATTCTGTTGTTTTCAGCCCATTTTTAATCAGAAATTTTATTTCTGTCTTCCAGGGTGTTATTTATCTTACTAACAAAGACCTAACAATGAAATTTGTGACACCTTATTTTATACTTCACATCATTTTCATAAAGAAGGACTGAAAGGAATTTTAGATACAATTTTGAGTCAGTTGTGTACTCTTTTAGCTGTCATACCATATTTAGCAATCTTCCTAACCGTAACAGAATGGGGCACTCATTTCCAACCTCCTCAGGATTCCATTTAAAGATATACCTTATGTTGTGGTCTGCCAGCAGCCTGTGGAGCTGGCAGCGGAGTTGGACAGTGAGGAGGCTGGGGAAGAACATGGGACAGTCCTGAAGTCTGAGGAAGGCTCGGACGAGGGCTGTGCGTTGGAGGCAGAGATGGGGCCAGGGCCATCTGGGAGTTATGCACGGACTCCAGAGCTTCCAGAGTCGGACATAATAGAGGCAGAGGAACAGGAAGAGCCTGTTCCTAGTGCGCGCATGTGCAGAGCTGCCAAAAGGCAAGAGCAGTTAAAACAAAAGGGACGACTTGGGAATAAGGCCTGGAGATGATTGCCCCCTCCCATAAGGCTTAAAAGAGGAGCAAAGGCATGTGGGATCTTTGCAGTAAAGCAACATTGTTACTTCTGTTCCCAGTCAGCATCTCTGTTTGATTCTGGACTCCGTGTGGCTTTGCCAATTAGGTCTTTGGCAGCATGTCAAGGAAGATAAAGGTTGGTGATTATCCCAAAGGACTTCTCCTGAAGGAGTTTTTGCAACTAATTGGGACTCATCTGTGAATGAACATAATTCACAGCTGTTGCAATAAAAGAGGTTTTTGGGACTACTCGTGTGTTTTAATGACTCAGGAAGCCTAGATCATAGCACCTTATTATGCTTCACCTAAACACATTTCTACCAGTTCTTGTCAGTGTAACCCATTCCGCATAAAAAAATATTTTTTTTAAAAAAAATCTCTTCTAATTATATAATTTGTTTCTGCCAGTCATTTGTCTGCAGGCTTCTTTTTTTCTTATGGTCTTCTTCCACAGACTAGAAGTATGGATGAGAAGATCACCAAGTCTCCACTATCTTGAAATTCCTTTTTACATCTTTAAAGTCCATAATCATATGGTTGTATTTGCTTTTTATTAGTGTCATTTGCCTCATAGATGGGTAAGAAAGTTGTCAGTGTACTTCATAAAACTTCAAAATCATAATCCCGGTCACTGGTCCAATCAAACCACACAGTTCACAAGCTCATATATCTTATCGGAAGTTATTACTTTCAGTGTCTCTTCCTTTTAGTGGTCATTCCCACCCTCTAGGCCCGTGATGGTGAACCTATGGGACACGTGCCACAGGTGGCACACAGTGCCCTCTCTTTGGGCATGTGAGCCGCTGCCCCAGTTCACCTCCGCCGTGCATGCACGCACTCCTCCTGCCAGCCAGCTGGTCATCATGTGTCTGCTGTGCATGCATGGGAGGCAGTTTGAGTTTATTTGATTTATATTCAGGGCGTGTGCAGGGGACGTGCACATGTGTGGGGTGTGTTTGTGCAGGGGGCAACATATACATGGGGGGGCTGGGCACATGTAGGGGGCACATGTGCATGCAAGGAGGGTGGTGTGTGTGCGAGGGCCACATGTGCATTGCATTTTGGGGATTTGGGCACTTGATCTGGAAAAGGGTAGCCATCATTGCCCTAGGCTTTCTCCTTTGCTTAACTCTCCTCCTAATGGAGAGTTGCTGCTTCAATCTGTTCCTATTCTAGCACTTCCGTCATCAGATAGGAGAGCAAAGTTCTGTTTTACTTTCCTTATTAGTTCACTCTGTGACTTTTTGGATTAAGAAAAGTTCCCTATACAAATGTTGTTTCTATCAACATTGTACACTACACTTTTCACACAACAATATTAAATGTTCCCAATAAATAAATAGCACTTTCCAGATATTAAAAAGTTCAATAAAATCCTTATGAATTATCAAAATGTTATATGCTTATTTCTAAGAACAAGCTAGATACACAGAAATCACGTTGCTGCTCCTGGCTGTCTAAAAATGATGGATGAGCTATAGACTTCAATCCAAAAATGATTATACAGAATCTAATTTATTTAAAAATGAAAAGAGATAATTTTACATTAATTATTAATAATTCACATTTCCAGAAAATAATCATGGCCACAAAACTGTGGCTTAAATTTCTACCTCTCGTTACATTCTGCACTGATGTGCTTATGCATATATGGAGAAAACATTTTATAAAATAACAAATCAGCTTGTAACATGGCAGTATATGCTAAATAAGGATTCACAAGGCAGTCTGGACTCTTTTCATCAAAGAAAATCTTGTTTATCCCACTGCATAGTCCCTCCAGCTGAACTTCTTTCTGGATTGTGTACAAACCTAATGAAGCTATTTGTCATTTGACAAGTTTGCAGCTCACAAATGTTACAGTGCTCTTTCTTCTTTACGCTCCCTGAGTCACAAAGTCCAATGTCTAATATTTTTGTCATCTATACTATCAAGGTTTCTAAGACAGACAGAGACACTGAGAGAGACAGAATAGTAGATGGGAAAACAAAAACAACAACAAAACCCTGACCTCAAATGTCTTCCACGATAGAAAAGATGGGGTGATGAGACATAAAATGTCAGATAATCTTCTTTTTAATTCATCTAACATAGTTTATGATCTTTGGCTTAGTTAGGAAAGTTTCAGGCATGTGGCATTTCTATAGCAACGAATAGCTTCAAGGATCTTGTATCTGCAGAGCCTGGAAACTATACATTTTGGGGCGGTATCCATCAAATGTGAATGTAGTATCCCAGTGCAAGCAGTCTCTGAGGGCTCATTAGCAGTGTAATTTCAACTCCAACAAACTGTTTATTTCCTAGCAAGATGATTGCTGTACTGTCAATAAGTATAGCCTATTGAAATAAATCTTAGGTTCTGTAATTAAGCAGGAAAAAGAAGGTAAAAGAGTTGTTGTTTCTCAAGGAGTTCTACACAGTGGTGGGATTCAACCCACTTAACAACTGGTTTGCCAAAAATGTGAGTGCATGCGCATGTGTGTGTGTGCTTCCGCCACATGGCGAGGGTCAACCGAGCAGCCTTTCGGGGTCTGCTCCACTCCATCTCTGCTCTCCGGGGTAGCGGCTGCTTCTCTCCGCTGCTGCTCTTGCTGGGAGAGAGACCGTCTCTTGTGCAATTTAACAGCTGTGAGCTGCCGCTTTCCTCTAAGTCCCATCCGGAAAGCGCACAGCACAGAAAAGCAGCAGCCATGTTGAATTCTGCTTCTCTGTACTGCACTTTTTCTGGATAGGACTTAGAGGAAAGCTGCAGCTCACAGCTGCAAAATTGCACAAGAGATGCTCTCTCTCCCAGCAAGAGCAGCAGCAGAGAGAAGCAGCTGCTGACCCAGAGATCACATGGAGTGTCTCCGCAAGCGAGCGAGCTGCTGCAGTGCTTTTGGTAAGAAGAATGTAGTTTGAGACTAGAGGGGGGCAGTGGTGAGTGGGCAGGGGCTCCGGGGCAAGGCCAGAGCTAGGGAATTCCGTGTCCCTGGGCCCCAATCCAAGGTGAAGAGCGAGCAGACGACATACTTACCTTTGGTGAGCAGAGAGGTGAGGCACAGAGGCGAGGTATGGAGATTAACTGGATCATGTGGAGAAGGGAAGATAATATATAGAGCAGGGTGAGGTGGGGTGGGGTGGGCGGGGCTAGCTGGTGGTTGATTTTACCAGTTCTCAGAACTGCCCAAAATCATAACCGGTTTGCCTGAACTGGTTCAAACCAGCTGAATCCCACCCCTGGTTCTACATTTTCCCCTGACTGAAACCATACATATGGCAGCCATATTATCACCTGTTGAGCAAAGGGCAAAGGCCTATATGACAGGCTATGCCACCATTGCCACTTAAGAGCAAGGGCCTAATTGCCACCAAAAGATAAAAATATAGGGCTGACCAGGATTCTAAAAACGGTCTCTTTTATTTCTGAAGCTCCTTGTTCTGTTCCTTGAAGATGTTAGCCAGATGTGGCTCAATTAAGTGGCTTAACTATATTATGTATTATACAGTAAGTGTGTTGAGCAAGTTCAGATCAGGAATACAAAGAAAATACCACGGGAATGAACAGCATCCAACCGGAGGAATTGAGCTGGAGTGGAGAAAGCTGGTAAATGGACAATAGTGACAACAAGTATGAAGATGCACCCATCCCAATATGGAGTTACCATGTGGAGGTACAGCGTAAATAGAGCTTAATGATTAGATAAATGTAAACTTCACATTCCTTTACAGCTAGTTTGGCTTTTCTTTCCACTCATTTAGCCTATGCTTTACTCTCTTCAACGCTCTGGATTCTTTCCTATCTGCTTTTGCATCTCAGTGGATTTCTTTTACTTATTCATTCATCTATGACTCATTACTAGTGGTCATGACAGGTTTCTTCTTCCCTATAAATATGATGGTAATTATTGGCAATGTAACTAAAGCTTGTCATTCCATGGTTGGGAATACAAATTTTAGGCATACTGTATATAATGTTCACCTCCAAACCAAGAAACATTTAAACTCCCAAAGTTGTTTGTTTGTTTTTTGGATCAGTTTGAAATCCAATACAAGGAAGAATCCCTCCAACTCTAGCTCTTCAACCTGTCTCCTCCCTCCCTCTGTCTCCTTATTTGATAACTGGAGTGGGAGCAACAATAGTGAATGTAACTGTGCCTCCATTTTTGCTCTCCCAGTGATTATAGAAATATTTGTTTCCTTCCTTTTTCCTCTGTTGCATGACAGAAATTATTTAAGAGCAGCCAGAGATAAAAAACAGTTTTTCATTCGCCCATGTATAAAAGTCATGCTATAATTCCATAGATAGTATTTTAGAATTCAACTTCTGAAGAACTTTAGTAAAGTCACTAGGGATTTGCCTGCAAAATTTTAAAAGTGGCCAGAATTGCATGTAAATCAGTTTTGGATTTTTTTAGTATTTAAAGAGCTAGAGTTTTAGTTTCCATATATCAGCTCTTCTTTTCCCAAACCCAAAAAAGAATTAAACAACATGAGCAGGGGGAAAAATGATGCATGATTCTGAATATACATAAAAATACATAGGTTACTTTTTTATAGGATACTGAAGATATTAAATTAACAATGATCTGTGATAGGGTGGAGAGTAGTAGTACTCCACAAAAGATCATTGATTTTCAGAACTGCATTGTTATTTCAGTTCTAAAGGTAGCCAGATGTGGCTCAATTAAGTGGCTTAACTATATTATATATTATAGCTATGTTATGAAGCAGCTGCTCAGATGCAGGATTTCTTTCTGATCTGGAATACAAAGAAAATAATACTAGACAAGAGCTTATCCAGATCTGAAAAAACTACATCTTGGTGCTTTTTTAAAGTATATTTTAAATTAATTAAAATTATTAGTAATCATAAACTGCCAATTATCTTTTTATTTGCTTGTTTATTTCTGGCATCTGCTTGATGCTAGATCAGATGAAACTCAAATCATTTGGAACTGCATTTCATTGAATGCTACAACCAGTATAAGGTGGAGAGAACAAAACACTTTACTGAGCATTCCCAATATTTGGTCTACAAAAAATTCTAAGATAAAATCTGCCTTCTGATACTTGTTGGCAAATTCTGCATTCTTCTGATTGATAAACTTAAAAACAGGAGAGCCTTGAAGATTAGATTCACATGCCACTGGGAAGCCCAAAAGCAACATATGCATGCAATAGCCTTTTTTTGTTGTTATGTCCTGTGAATTAGTATTCAATGGCATACTTTTTGCATTCCCAAACAAAAGATAGCTATTGATCACCTTATCTTTTATTCCTCTCCACTTGCTTTTCCCAATCTCCCTACTAAACCTTCTATACTGGTGAAAACACTACCACTTTCTGGATTGGAAAAATCCACAGTTTAAGTGTGATAATCAAAGCTATTACTGTAGATTGGTGGGAGTTTGCCCATTTTTTGCTTTCCCCAGCCTCCAGAGCCTCTCTAGGAGTCTGGGGAGGGCAAAAACAAACTCCCCCCCCCCGGAGGCCCTCCGGATGCCAGAAATGGCCCATTTACCAACTTCGCCATCATGGCTCTATGGCTTCTTCTTACTTAAATTTATTTTGTATCTAAAAACAGTGATTTCCTGAGCATTCCCAACATTGTTGTGTATATTTAATTAGATTTCATTACAACACCTTTGTAAGCAAAATGATTCTAATTTAAAAGTAGTAAATTATTTTTATACAGCAGTAAATATATGAAAATTATCTTTTTGTGAACATAATACCTGAATACCATCTTTACTAAAACTTATTTAAGTTTTGCTATTAAAAGGAGAAAGATTTCCAATCCTGAATAAATTGATTCTCTTTTGGCTTCTTGCTTGGACACTAATATGATTTATTAACTCAGACTGAACAACATGCTATATATTTGATTTCCTCATTCATATGGTTGTCAATTCTCTGTGAGTCTGAGTATATAACCAGAAAGAAAAAATATAATGGCTGTGATTGTCAAAATAATCATTTAATGAAGTTCGAATTAATATATATTTAGTATAATTTAATATAAACATTAATAATAGAAATTAGACTTGCTTCCTTAACAAGTATTTTAAAATTCTTCTTCCTGTACTCTTATTTCTATCACATGGCATCAAATTTGTCAATTACATTATAAATCATATTTGATATAATGTCCCACACTGGGACTAAATTTTAAACAGCTACATATATTAATATCAAATGATTTTTTAAAAAAAATATCTTCCCATGAAAAAAAGATTTCAGGTAATTCTAAATATTTACATATTCAGCTGCTGACATATAAATACTTTACTATAGAATGCATAGTGAATACATATACAATTAGAATATATAAATGCTGTAGAAATGTGCTAACAAAAACTATAACTATAATCTTTATTTATAGTTATCTGAGTCCATTCTGTTTAATACCAATTGTTTAAATTTAGCAACAAAGGAAACTGTCTAATAGAGAATAAGGATCCTTCCATACAAGGTCTGATATGTCACTTTTGTCAGTTTTGGACCTCTTTGTTCATACAATGTCAAATAGATTAGAAGGATAAACTGATTTATCTCTGGTCCAGCTTTTATGTATTTGAAACCAGAGTCTTAAATACTTTTTCCCGATTTGGAGGAAATTTTGCTTCACTTCATCTCCTGGCTTCTAGGCTTCCAACATTCCAGCAGATTTTTTTTTTAAAGAGATTGATTGGTTTTCAGTTCTATTACATAGGAACAATTCCTTTTTTGGGTGGGTGGGGGTGTAGGGAACGGAATTTCTCCAAAGCAGAAAACAAAAAATGAAGTAAGACTATTGATTAGGCTTGGGGTACAATCAATTGATTGTATTTCCCTTTTAAATCAAAGAGACAGGAATTTTGGGGGGGGTTCTTTCATTCACACGGCAGGATAGTGAACTTTATTCTTATCAGCACACTGAGGTTGACAGCATTAAAATTATTACTGATCACCTTTGAACAGTGGTGGGATTCAAATAATTTAACAACCAATTCTCTGCCCTAATGACAGGCTGGGTGGGCGTGGCTATGGTGGGCATGGTCAGGGGCTGTGACAGGCAGAACTCGGCCTCCTGAACCTCTGTGGGAGCAAAAATGGTCCAAGGGGAGATGGCCCGCCCCCCCTGCCCCCATTTTTGGCCTAGGAGGCCTCCCTGAAGCCTCCTGGGAGTGAAAACAGGCGGTGGGGGTGCACTGCACTCCCACGCACACTATTTTGGGCATAGGAAGCCTCCCTGCACTTACCTGGGAACCAAAATGGGGCACGTGGGGATTCCTGGAAGGGGAAGGGTGGGGCCAGCCAGCAATTTAACTACTGGTTCTGTTAAGTTGGGTGATTGAAGAGACTGGAGATGGCTTCAAACAACAGCTCTTTATTCAACAACTATGTACAGTCCAGCAGCTTGCCTCTCTGACAGCTTGCCCTTATATAGGGAGCTGTCAGGGAGTTCAACCAGTCACGTTTGAGTATTTTTCCCGCTCAAACAACCAGAGGGAAAACCTTTCAGTCTTTCAGTATTTAACAGGTTCTCCCGAACTGGCCCGAACTGGCTGAATCCCACCACCACTACCTTTAAACCATTTTTGAGAGATGAAGGGCATTTTGAAATATCACCAGTCTCAGGTACTTTCATTGACAACAACTGATTGGAATTTCAGGCAGTTGTTTCCCATTCTGAATCTTCCCAAATTCCAAAATCTTTGGAATGTTTGGGCCATGCGTTGTCATGAACTTCAGTCTACTGAACCCCATTCTGGCATTATTTTATTTTTTCTTAATGTACAGTTTAGGCTCAGGAAAGCATATGTGCTACTTCATTGTGTTTTTCATAGTTGTTATTTTTCTTTTATTTATTTTTTTAATATTTATAATTTACCTTACTTCTAAAGGATTTTGGGCTACATTCAAAACGAGATAGAAAAAATGATCAAAGGAAGGAAACATAGGAATAAAATCCAATAAAGCCTCCAGGATAGATACCCACAATCAATAAACTGATTAAACTAATTTTTGGAATGTAAGCAAAGAGGGGGATACAAATATTTCTGTGGGGAAATCATTCATCCTCCCAATTTTATGGAGAATTTTCAACAGAAGTATATTTGAAAATTTGAAACTCTGAACTAAAGCCAATAAAATTTGCCTCCAGTTCCTTAACTTTCTTTCCGTATGTTTTAGCTTGTTAGATTTCTTAATTAAATAATGCAGGGAAAAATGGATTGGTCACTGTGAATCCTTTAAAATAGGTAACTGATGAAAGAAGAGTTGACTGGAGGAAAAGATAACAGTGCATATGTCTGTGTGAAATTAATATTACCCCAGAAATTGTCCTACTCTGAAGCAATTGCTTTAGAAGTGGAGATTCCAGAAAGGACACCATTGTCATGTGTCTTCCAACAGGGCTTTTTTAAAAAGAAAAATTACCTGAAATCTAAGATATATGGATATTTTGCTTTACTTATAAATCCCAAGGCTATTAAGGTAAGCCAGGTTTCAGTTTGTAGAATTGTTTATCAAAGCAGACACTATTCTATTTTATTATTTAGACAATTAAACACTTCTGACAAATATATTAATTTGGCTATAATTAATTACAGAAAGCTTTTGGTTACTTTTAGTTGGGCTTGCCCTTCACAAAGTCTATGGGATTTAAAACTTAAAATTGCAGTCACAGATTACATTTTATATAGAAAAACAGTTAGCAATGGTATAACAGATGAGGAATGAATAGAATAGAATAGAATAGAATAGAATAGAATAGAATAGAATAGAATAGAATAGAATAGAATAGAATAGAAT